>BMAW01024571.1:0-12525 GCA_019974015.1 Nephila pilipes
AATAGTAAATTACAAAGAATATTAAACACTTTGAATGTATTTTTTTTTCTTTGCAATGAATTTAAAAATAAAAAACTAATGCAAAAACTAAAATAAAAAATTCAGTTATTCCTCCGTTATTTAAGTTTCTGTTTTGACTAAACAATAATACAATGCTTTTTTTTACATAGCAAAATGTATCTTGGAAATACAAGTAAGCCCCCAAGGCATATTAAGAAAAAATAACAACAAAAGAATGTATCATCCATTTGACTTGCTTTCTAAATATTTTAAATAATGATTTAGCAAACACAAAAATGGTATTTCAACAACAGCAAAAACACTGATCAAAGCTGTTAGCTCTTTAAAAATGTTTTATAATTCCATCTCTCTCTCTCTCCCCCCTCCCCTTTTCTGCTTTTTAGCCTCTAAGAATGATAGCAGTTGAGTGTCATTGAGTTTTTTTTTTGACATGTTTTTATTTAGAAATTTGAGAGGCTGGAAAAGAAATATCTTTTATCCCCTGTAAAAACACACTATTAAGCGTTTTTGTGTGGATATATTTATCGATTTCATGCTTTTTTGCCTTAGATTAAACCTAACAAAGAACATTTTTAAATTGGTTTTTTACGAAAGATTACTGATACGCATTCAAGAAGGAATAGTGTGTTTATTTTATGCCAGGTGTAAATAATCCCCACGCTTTTATAATAAAAGCAACAGATTTCATAAATTAATATTGGGATATATGTATATTTGTTTTTATGAAGAAAATCCAATTTATATGTATAGATAGTTATGTATAAGCAATTACAAATCAATAGCTGTACTTACATTTGTATAATTCTTGAGCTTATCTTCAGGTACATCTTCCATGAAATCCAATGCATTTGTAGTTTGAGAATTCTTATTGGTGTAACATTCTATACATTAAACATAATGACAATTTCGAATTTTGAATTTAATAAAATTCGAAACCTTTTAAGTTTCACATATGATTCAAATTTGCCTTAAATTTTATTCAAATTCTGTGGAATAGCAAAAATTTGAAAATTTTCAGCATCACTGGAGAATCCTATAGGTTTTCTATTTGGATGAAATTCTACATGAAACTTTCGTCGGTTTAGTTTCATAGTGCCAGTGTTTCTCTTTTTCTCTTTTAGTAATTCTTCTGCAGTAGCAAGAGATATAAAATAGTTATGTCATAATACCGTAACCTGAGAACAATACATCAAAATTCTCTAACAAAATTCTCTTCCCTTGTTCTTTCTTGGGTTCAGTATTCATACTTCCCATATAGACCACCTGTTCCAGCAATAGGAAAATTTACATCGCATGATGTCCATACTTTTATACCATATCCTACCGTCGTTGATTTTATGTAAAATTCCGTGCGAAGTGTCATTTTCGCGTAAATAAGTTGCTCGTCAATATATAATTCAGCATATGGATTGTACCTCTTTTACCCTTCAAATTAAAGTTATTAAATGTGTTATTCGGAGAGTGTAAGTGGACTGTATATTGGAAATGATGACAATTACTAGTTGTAATTGTTTATTAAGATAAGTTAGTGAGGCTTGTAGCCTCGGACCTTGTTGGTCTAAATTTCTAGTAGTTGCAATCAACTTTTCAATCTCTTTTCAATCAACCATTCAAATTTGACATAGTTAGAATATTCTCATCTCCTGTATTTTAATTATGTCAAATGAAAAAGAAATGTGCAGGTAAGTTCAAAATGTATAATAACCCAATATTCATGGCACGAATATTCACTGTAAGATTATTAATTTCATTCTGTGCTTAACTATTTTCAAGGAGTTTTTAAATTGCAAATTATCCTTGTAAAAAGTCGTTAACAATTAAATTAATATTATGTGAACTTTAAAAGATTCTATTCAACATTAATACAACATGATGTTAGTATGTACTATTTAAAACATACATTAATTTGTGTCCTAATATTATATATGAGAACTTTGAAATACTCTCTTCGAAATTATTATCATATAAGCATAAATCATTCGTATTAAAATGATTTAAAATAAACTACGGTTTTTCCTGCACTATCACCGATTTCAAGGCATAAGTAAAACTTATTATATTCATATAGCTTCATCGTACTCATATATAAACTAGAAGTTAATAACTAGAGAGTTATTTATTATATTTTATTTAGTTTTTAAAATTATTTATCGCTTCATGGGTCCCAATAATGGTTTCTCCGGCACAAGTAATAGATTTCGGGAGCGGGTTTTGAAATAAAAGCGCTGCCTTTTCCTGCGAGGCAACTTATAATTATTTTTTACAATACCTGCCGCAAAGATAAAAAAAATCATTATTCAACGTTTCAAAATGTAATGCTTCAACGCACTGAAAGAAGTATAAACAATTTTATAAGTTAGTCTATGTTGGTGAGGAACTCTTGATGTTGTAATGCATGCATGACATTTAATAGTCCTAAATCCTAGATGTGCAAATCAGAGCTGTTGAAAGGATGATTGAAGCTGTCTTGTGAAGATATATTTAATAATCCCGTTCTGGAATATGACTTCTGAGGGTCAATGGATTTGCGGAGAGTGTATAGTTGAGGCTAGGTATTGAGACAAACAACATTAATGCCAAAAGAAAATCTCACTTCCGGGCTCAAATAAATTATTTATTCCTCAGCTCTACCTACTGAGCTTGCCGAGTGAACGGCAGAACAAATTTTAATCTTTTATGGGAGGGATGTAACGGCAATCGTAGTACTATGATGCAGCTGGCACCCAATATGGGCAGTATTACTTTACTAAATACGCAAGTGAATTATTTAACATTCGAATAATATTGATCTGTCTTGAATAAACGAGAAGAATGCCTAACTCTATATGTCTTCCCGTAACTTGTTACAAATAAAATATAAGAATTCTATAGACTCAAATTGGCCAGGTAAGTTATCTTTCATTAAAAGCTTGATTTCAATTAATGTTTAAATAAAAACAACTTGTACATGTATTTGTTGAATACGACTGATATTCAAAATATAAAATATGTAATAAAAGAGCGAGATATCCCATGTCACATCAATGAATCAAACTGATGAGATGACATTAATTAAAACTGAATAAAACAGAAAATGATGCAAATAATGCGAAAAGATATATTAAACATAATTTTATTACAGGGTTTTTGTCTCATTAAATTTTATGATTGTTGCTTACCTCAATACAGCTTAAAATATTCGAGTTCAAAAGTAACCGCTTGTGATATATGTGCATCACATCTTTTAATGCTTAACTAGTAAATTTTTTATGAAACCCTTTCTTATTTTCCCCTAACAAATTTTCAGAGTTTATTCTAGTTTCCGATGAAGATGAAAGAAGTTTAAAATTTTGTTGTTTGTTTTGCAAAATATGAATAGACGTAAAATGGATCCCATTTTTGACTATAATTAACCCTTTGGGCTACTTTATTATGTTATTTGAATTGAGAAATTCGTCTTGTGAAAGAATTAAGACTTATGTAAATTAGAGTAACTATACAAGAAGTGCAGTGAGTATGAAAGTTATCAGAGAGAGATAGGAGATATTAGGAGAGATATTTGATTGTGATAGCTGAACTCATTATATAGATGCAAAAGGAAGGAAGTGCACTTAGAGAATATTTTTGATTCAGATCCATTCACCAGAACTTTATCAGACGCAGATTTATTATTCACAACTCTGCTATTTGATATTCTCAAAGAATAGTAGATGATATTTATAATAAATTGTAATATTTGGCTAAGAGGTTGATTAAATAAATGATTGCATAAATGATCCAATTCGATTTTGTAACATTCTACAACAAGAATGAATTTAGTTAAGGATCATTTTGCCTAACTATATACAGAATGATTATTTATTGCGTCTAGATAGTTCGTAATATTCATAAGGACGCAGGGTCTTACTTAAAATTCTTATTATTGAAGAATGGTTAAGAAAACATTCTGATTTCATGCAAAATTATTTAAATAATTAAACCTATTATGCTCTTAGTTTATTTTTTTCCAATATTTACTGTACATTAATAATTTTATCGATTTATATGATTTATAGTCATATTATAAACAATACATTTTAGACAAACAAGTAAACAAATAATGGTATGAGCCCATTATTATCAAACAATGAATTTGTCTCTGATGCCCTATTGTTTGAAACAATACTTTTGTTATTTTTGTCAACAAAGAATAGCAACAGTAAAATAAGAAAAAAATTCTAGCAGTTTAACGCCTTGTTCTAATGGTTGCTTAAAGTACTACGTCTTCAGAAATGTTGATAATTCTACAGAGTTTCAAATGATTCAACATGTCTAATTAACATTCAAGTGATTCCGGTGAGTAAGTGAAATAATTAGTAACAATACTTGTAAGATTAGGTACCAAAAACACCTAACTGTAGCATGTTGAAAGAGTTAATCGTATTCTCTTAAGGGGTCTCAGGGGTGTTAAACTTCAAATTTTTCGATTTTTTGAAAAAAATATATGTTGTTCTTCATTTCAAGCTGAACGTTTTGATACCATCCATTTGACGATACTCAAAAAACTTCAAAAGTTATTTGAAAAATTCCGAAGTATGTTTTGGTAAGATCAGTGTTTAAATGGACAGATGCCACGCCCACAAAATTTTAGTTTCTGTTTACATTTCTTTATTTTATTTCTAAGTCAGCCTCATTAAAATATTTTAATCGCTGAGACTTATCAGAAGGAGGTCTGCAACTCAGCACAATGTTTATACTTGCTTTATTTCGTTTTGCTAATTTTCGCACGTTGTTTGAACACAATTTTGTGCATAAATATAAGCATATTCGTTACCCAATCTACACTTGAGATATGGATAATGTTTCATCGAAAAGACCATCTGGAAAGCGTCCAAAGAAAAGGAGATTCTATGGGAACCAATTCCTTAGAAAAGGTAAAAATAATTTATCATTTGAGAGAGTTGTACCAACGATTGATGTAAAGACAAAATCTGCTTCCAGCAGGAAGTTGTCTTGTGTTCAGTCTTCTTTGGAAGATAATTTTTCTGCGGTAAGTGAAAATTTTAAAGGGTATAGAATACTAGATCACATGTTAGTTTTTAATACTATTCTGTCTGTGTCAAGTTGCACTAAATGCCATGGACCAATGAAAATAATTGAGAAATCAAGGCGGGGTTTGTCTTCTTGTTTTCAGATAGAATGTAAAAACTGTGGGATTGTCAGCTCTTTTAGAAGCTGTGAAATGACTGGCAATAAAAAAAATGCTCCTGAAATAAATAGAAGATCTGTTTTGGCAATGAGATGTATTGGCAGAGGCTTAGAAGACTTAAAAACATTCTGCACTATGATGAATCTTCCTGATCCTGTCGAGCAAAAATCTTATGATGCTATCAACAACCAACTCTTGCATGTTACGAAAGAAGTAGCAGAAGCAAGTATGAAGAGAGCAGCGGAAGAAGAAAAATCTTCGTCTCCTGATAACATCCTTACAATCAGCGGTGATGGGACTTGGAAGACGAGAGGACACTCGTCATTAATTGGAGTGTGCTCTGTAATAGGTGCAGAAACGGGTAAAGTTTTAGATAGGGAAGTACTATCGTCTTTTTGTAAAGGATGTGATCATTACAAAGGCATTAAATTTGGTCCAAAGTACAAGAAATGGCAGAGAGACCACAGGATCTCATGTAGAAAAAACTATTCTGGATCTGCGGGTAAGATGGAGGTAGATGGAATGCTGAGAATATTCAATCGTTCCGAAAAGCTTCACGATTTGAAATATTCCAACTACATAGGAGACGGTGATGCTAAAACTTTCAGTGCTCTTTCTGAAAGCAAACCATATGGGAATGATCATCTAATTCAGAAGGTTGAATGTGTTGGTCACGTGCAAAAGCGGATGGGCACAAGACTTAGGAAGCTTAAATCAGTACATGGGAAAAAGAAATTGTCTGACGGTAAAACTATTGGCGGTAAAGGAAGGCTGACTGACAGTTTGATTGATAAACTTACCCATTACTATGGAAATGCTATTCGAAGCAATTCTACAAGTGTGAAAGACATGAGGAAAGCTATTTGGGCAGTTTGGGGTCACTCATGTAGCACAAATGATGAACCCATGCATTGGTTTTGTCCAACAACTCCAGATACATGGTGTAGATATAACGCTGCAATTAATAACAATACTCAGGCAAACTACAGCCATAAAAATCTCATTGCTAAAGCAGTACGTGATGTTATAAAGCCAGTGTTTGCAGATTTATCTCATCCAACACTACTGAGAAAATGCTTAGGTGGCAAGACGCAGAATCCAAATGAATGTCTGAATTCATTGATATGGAAATTTTGCCCGAAGACAATTGGTTCTGGTCTCCAAGTTGCAGAGATTGCTACAAATCTGGCCACCAGCATTTTCAATGATGGTAGCCAAATACTTATTTCCATAATAGAAAAGTTTGGCTTAAAAATGGACAAGAATATTTGCTTATCACTGGCTGAACGTGACAAACGAAGAATCAAGATTTCGAAAAAACGGAGTTTGGCATCATCTTTTGAGGCACGCAAAGCCAAACGAATGCAGAAAACTAAAGAAAGAGAGTTGTTAGAGCAAAAGGAAGGCACAGTTTATGATCCAGGAGCATTTTAATATGTAAGTTTCAAAATTTAATTTTATAATTGAATTTTATAACTTTAAATGCATTTTTCTCAGTTTGAGTTTTTTTCACTTACGCGCAGGATATTTCAAAACATATAATACTTAAACACTTAAAAGTTTGTATGTATAATAAGTATAATAAACTCTTTCAATTCAGCCCAAATTTATTGTCATATATTTATTATTTTTATAAAAGTTGGAAAATATTTAGTTTTTATAAAAATGTTTAAAATTTTTAAATATTTAATTTTTTTAAAAATACATTTAAATATTTATTTAATTTTGAATGGGTTGACATTTAAGAGGGCATATTTGACTTTGAAAATCAACTTTTTGCAAGTACTTAGAACTAATTGTGTTGAAAATATCTTGCGCGTAGTGGAACTTAGTCAAAATTTCTGAAAGAAATTTTGATTGTTTTTGTGGCCTCATAATATAAAAAAGTAATAATATATTTTATGTATTTTACATATATTTTAAACCTCATACATTTGTAAAGCATGTGTAGAAATATCAAATTATTTAATATAAATTTAAATTAGTTATACTTAGTCGAAAATTGTATACATTTTCAGCTGTCGAGGAAAATTTAACACCCCTGAGACCCCTTAACACATTGTGAATATATTTGAAAATTAAATGACAAATTATTTGAAAAAAGAATAACCAGAAATGGCCTTTCTTCATTTATTTATATTTTTCAATTTATGTGAGATCTTAATTTATCTGCAATTGCTGATTTTGAATCAAATTTCGCGATGCATTCATATATTAAAGCAAATTTTTCAATACCATGGTATTTGCATGAACTATATAATTTTCAGTAACAATTTAAAGAGTTAAATCCTCACCATAACAGATGTAAAAGTTTATGTGTTTTACTCAGTCATAAAATCAACCTCAGCCCCTTCACTTAATATGAAACATTAATTTCATGGCATAATATGAAGCATTTCTATATTTTTTAATTAATTCTCAAGAATTACTTTTTTGAACTTCTTAAAAAACATTATAAACACTTGATTACTAATTAAGGCTTTGTTCATGAGTTCGGTATAGTTTGATTTTCTGTAATCGCACTACTCCTTACGCAACAAAGCAACTAATTTTTTCATTTTTTTTTCTCTCATTTAAACATGTTTAGTTGTAACTTTCGTATCGTCTCTACATTTTTTTCTCTAAATCTCAGAGGCAATGTTTGTAAACTCAAAACATTTTATTTCATTACAATTTACGGAAGTTACTTATAGGGTATTCAGCAATAAAGACTTAAATCTCAAAAATGCATACTTTTTCCCGAATTCTTAAATATCAAAACGTTTGAACTTCTTTAAAAACATTATAAACAATTCAGTATTAATCCCTGATTTGTTCCAGAGTTTCTTAATTTATTAATATTAAAAGAAATTGTTTATATTAAAAGAAATGGTTTATATTAAAAGAAATTGTTTATATTAAAAGAAATTATTTATATTAAAAGAAATTATATTAAAATAATTATTCATACTAAAAATGTATATTGAAGAAATTTACATTAAATATTCGAATATTTGTCTCCAAAAACAATTAAAACGCATTAAATTTTTATTTTAATCAACAAATTCATGATGAGTACACGGCATCTTAATTAAGATATAGCAAATGTCAAATGTTTTTTAGGAATACATGTATAGTAACTAAAGTTTTTAAGATAGAATTTATAGCATTTGGTTTGGGGTACCAGATGTGTACCACACACAAGTGGAGAACTAAAATACAATCTTTTGAGTAAGGTTGACAAGGAGCACTGGTTTGTAAATACGAGTACATTGAGCGTGATTCAGGATGCAATGTTTTGAGAGTCATTTGTTGTTTACAGTTATAAAGTAGTATTTGGAACAGAGGTTTGTGATTAAATTTTTATGTAAAAATAGCAAATCTGCTGATAAAACTTATCAAATGATGCAAAATACTAACGGTGATGATTGCCTGTCTCTATTTATTGTATTTTTGTGGATTGTAAAATTTGGGAAAGGAAGGGAGAACATTGCGGATGCTGAAACTCAAACCGGCGAAGGAACCACTAACCAAAAAATATCGAATGAGCATTGTCTCTTTAGAGGAGATAAATTATGCACTTCGAATTTATTTGTATCTGAAGGTCAGACAGTCAGTGCAGTAATCTACATGGGTGTAGTGGATAGGTTGTTGAAACGTCTCACAAGGTTGTGTCTGCAAAAAAAAATTGTTCTTGGTGTAAGCCGCTTCCAACATGGCGGCTGTTATTCTTAAATTTTTGTTGCACAAGTTTTAACTGAGCTAATCTATCCTCCGTACTTGACCTTGGGAGATTACCTTTTGATTTCAAAGCTAGAATTGAAGGAAAAGACATCCCTAGGTAATGTTAGGAAGAAGCTAAAAGGTGTTTTAATAGGGTGTGAAGCGGCTCCAAGATCGCTCTAACCGATATATAGCTTTAGAAGTGTGTGAGGAACACACCCACACACTTTAGAACCTGCTAATATTTTTTACGCTCTAATTCAAAAGTTATTTTAAATCTAATTAATATCTCACATTATTACAAGAAACATAATTATAAATTACTGAAAGAAGTGTTACATGTAAAGTATATTTTATCGGAGAACAGAACATGAGTGAAGAAAAAACTTTCAATTTGACAGAACTTTTTTTTCATCAATGGAAAAAGTTTTGCAGCTTTAACGAAATATATTCTTTCAATTTGACTCACAAAAGGAAACTTATGAAGAATGTAACTCGTATTTTTCTTGTGTGAAAAAGTCGTTTGAATTGGTTTAATCTCTAAATGACTGAATCTCGAAAGAATATGTATTGAATCTGATACGAAGCATTTTCAATAATTGAAACAGTTTTTGGTATTTATAGTGAGTCTATAAATACACGTGTGTGTGTGATGTGATACTTAATATATCAGTATAGGAGATCAAACTAACTCTTCCTGATATCTACGTATTTGAAAGCGAGTTTAAATAGGGATAATATGTTTAAAGAAACTCATGCATCCTTTTCAATGAAAATTCTTCAAAACATATTCAAGGGTAATTTTGTCGCGACGTGAAAAAATATTTCAATTATAGATATCGATTTATTTCCCTATGTTTCTTTGTACTACGGCACTGTAAATTAGTTTTGCAATCTTTTCAATTTTCAACCATTTTCCCATAAACTTGAATCTGGAAATTGTGGACACAAACTCATTTTGGATGACAATACAGGATTCAATTATAAAATCACAAATTAAAAAAAATAATGCTACAATTTTTTTTAAAAAAAAAATAAGGCCCAAAATGTATAAAGCAATAGATATAATTAAAAAAAGACATCTACGTGACAAGATAATAAAAAGAGATTTAAAAAGTAAAAAAAAATATTTTTTTCTTTGTACAGTAAGAAGTAAATAAAAATGTATTGAAAATAACAGTCTCTCACATCATAAATAAATAGTAAAGATCTTCCAATCCAGCTAAGACTTTAGTTTTTAGTAAAAAACGTTAAGTTGGATTGTAAATCTCCACTTTAATGTACGATGATGGTAAAAAGCCATTTTCAATATGTTTTCATTTAATTTCTTATTCAGTGAATAATTATTATTTTTAATTTTTTTGTTTTGCCTTACACTTTTGCCACATAAAAGTGTTTTTTTGGTTTTTTTTTTTAAAAAATTTCTATATTTCTGCTTCTTTTAAAAAGCGTTGTTACATCCAACTATGTACCTATTGATTCAAGTAGGTCTGCACTTTAAAGAACTTATTAAAATTTAAGGAATATTAATCAAGGATTAATATATGTTGAATTAATTTCCTTTTAATTTTATTACACAGCTTGCTACGAAACGTACGTGAGGTAACAAATTAGCACTAAATGTCCAAAATTGCTGAATAGTTGCTCATCGATCGCTATTCGTTGCCTTCATTTGCTTTAGCTCCATGAAAAGACATTCTTTATTCACCAGGAAAATACAGATAAGTACATTTTAAAATCCCTTGCAAGACAGCTAACATTTTAATTTTAAGCTGATTTAATGAAAAATAATGATGTCTAGCAAATAAATTAAATTAAATTAAAAATAATAATAATAAATGAAAAATTAAATAGATAAATTAAAAATTAAATAGATCACATGGTTAAAGATGTAGGCATCTTTGGGTATTTTACAAGGAGTCTAAGAGGCGGTAGGGAAATATCCCTATTAGTTGAAAGCATGCGAAATGCTGCTGTTAGCATAATTAATAAACTCATGATTGCATAAATTTAGGATTAAAAGGAATGCAATCACAAAATAACGATGGATGTATTACAATGTTGGTTAAAATATAAGATAAATTGGGAAATTAAATTTAAGGGAATATGAATATATATACACATCATATACATACACATCATATACATACATACATGCAAACATACCATAAATTCGCGAACGATGGTTCTAACTACTTCAAGAAACAAAATTTAAGGATAAACAACTTTATCCCCTTCAAAATTGATCCTTTGAATTAATGCACTAATCCCATGGTAGTTTTTATTTTTCGAAACATCCCTGTTAAATTCTCAGGGGTTTGGCACTACCTTTGATTCATTGTTGTCTCAATCGTTCCAGTGGCATCCTCGCTCGACCGTTTTACATTTAGGAACCAAGAAAAAGTACACTGTTAGTTGATTAGTTGAATTTATGGCATTGAATCCTCTAGGGACATATTGTGCCAATCACAATATGTCCCTAGCGAATTCAGCCGTATTAGAGGAAAAATACACGGAGCTAGGTCTGGAGAGTGAGGAGGAAGATCAAGCCCGATGATTGAATTTTCATCCAGAAACTCGTGAACAATCGCAGCAGAATGCGAGGAAGTCATTTTAGAAGTCGTGAGTCAAATTTATACAAGCTCGACGTACATGATTCCTCAAGCGCCGAGGATCACCACATGGGCAGTTTTGTTAAATTTATTTCATCAGGGATTATTCGAATTGAGATTGTCATGGAGAAGCGCTCCCACACGTTCAATGCTTTCCTCAACAACTGAGATCTAAAGTTTCCCTAGCTTTGAATAATCCCTGCAGCTTACATGGTCCTTGAACTCACTGAACTCATCTGAAGATAGGCAGTGCATTATCTACATCAAACCAAAATAACAAAGTTATACATAAACCACAAAAAATTTGTGAACTATAAAAATGATTTTCATAGAAAAAAATTTGTTTAGATAAATGTGTAGGAAAAAAACAAGTACAACGATAATTTTAAAGTTTTTATTCTGACCTTTGGCGCATCTCTTGTCTGCTATCCTGTTTTCTACTAGAGGAGAATGTTGATTGCGATGATTACTTTTAAACCTGTCCCAAGGCTATTGTCAAAAGTTCTACCTCTGAAAGAAGACATAAGTTCTTTCATAAGTGAAAATAACTGATTATATTCATACAGACATGTAAACATAGAAATATCTCATATGTAAATTCGAGTGTTTTCAAATCTGGTAAGCAAATATTTGCACATTTTTTCTTCGTCAACTCCCTGAATATTACCTATCATTCCAATTCACACTGTATTTCAATGATCTCCACTTTCATCTCAGTGATCATGGTGGTCATGGTTGCGGACTCGCGACTGACATTTTTTTTTTTTTTATCGAGATGTGAGTTCGAGCTCCGATACTATTAAAGAACCCACCTAGTAGTGAGGTAATTGCACGTGAAATTTTGTTCAATACAGAGTCCTCCAAAGGTCATATTGTGGAAGTTTGCAAAAGGAGGTGCCAGCTCTGGTATCGTTCTTCTCACTTGACAGAGAATCAAAATGACGATGTCTATCTACAATATTCCTCGTGATTCTTTTCAGTGTAATGTTAATTAAATACTCAAAAATCAATTTGCTTCTCATT
>BMAW01024572.1:0-13553 GCA_019974015.1 Nephila pilipes
ACAGATATTTTCATAACACTCTCTTATCAAAGGCCACTGAAAATATAGTGAATTAGTTTAATTGGGTTCTAACATTATAAATTTTTGCTTTAGGTATAAATAACAATTTTATAGATGATTGATTCGTAATATGTGTCATTTCAAATTAAAGAGAAATAGTTTTGTTATGGGGATATTCGCTTTTAATCAAATTTGGGGCATATTTCTTCAAAATGTTTTATCCTATATTAATATAAAATTAAAACAGGATCGTTTAATGTTGTTGTTTCTCATTTTGCTCAAGTGAAAGAATTGCTAAATTTTTTTTTTCACTTCACCTAAACATACTTAAAGGAACTCCAAACCGAAAAATTTAATTAAATATTATTAAACTATAATTAATAATAATTTGAGGGCAAAGAACTTATAAAC
This sequence comes from Nephila pilipes, assembly GCA_019974015.1. Classification (NCBI taxonomy): domain Eukaryota; kingdom Metazoa; phylum Arthropoda; class Arachnida; order Araneae; family Nephilidae; genus Nephila; species Nephila pilipes. The sequence goes on from BMAW01024572.1 coordinate 412, forward strand.
AGAGATAGATAACTATAATTTTGAGGTCACATACAGCCCCTCTGACGAATTCAAGTGGTACACTTTCTGAATTAATTAAAATTTTGAATAGTTTTTTTTTATTTCCATTTATATTTTAAATTCCATTTTCCGTCAACTATATTAATAAAATATAATAGTAAGCTACCATAAAAATTTCGGTAAATTATTAGTATTTATTTTGATTTTGCCTTGTCTTCGTCTAAAATCTATTTAATTCCTATGTCATGATGTACCTCTTATGATATTTGGAAACCGATAGCTATTAAATGCCTGGTTAGATATTAAAAAATAGTAAATTTTCCTCCTTCTTTTTTTTTTATTCAGTAATACCTTAAATGCTTCAATAATCCCCAAACTATGCAAACATTATTTTTATTTTTATTTTCATGAAAGATGAAACACATTTATAGTTTAAAATTGTGAAATTTTCCTTGTTCAAAACTTTTATTCTGATGGCTCCCGGTCTACCGACCATTTTGATTTTCTGAGCGAAATGTTGATCTTGTGGAATTTCTATTACTGTCCTCAAATCTTTTTTATTTTATCTATTTGATTGCAAAAAAATGCATCCGAAAGAGTTAAAAATAATGAAGATCTTTGCGGAATTTTCGATTTTTAAAAATTTTCTTACCCTTGTAACACAGTAATTTAGCGCTATCTTCCATGTACTATTAAACGGTATCCAGATGGTGCCACATGTTCTTTTTGGTTAGAAGTGCAAGCACGATGGAAGGTAAGGGACTTCGTTAGCAGAATGATGATGTACGTTTGTGAATCTGTGTCTTATATATGTTTTGTATCCTGTCTTGTGTTGTGGAACGTGTCAAGTATTAAATAATATTTGTTCCTGAAGCCATCCCGGCTGTTCATTATTTTGTCCTAAAATAATAACAGCATTGGAGAAATACACCCTAAAATTAATGATTCGTTTGTAGGTTTTTTGGTGTTTAAAATATAATCCAAACTATTTTCAAAAATCAGAAGGAAATTGTTATTTCCCCAAAACCTTCTATATATTTTGCTCTTTCGGATGCACTTTTTAGCATTCAAATATATAAAATAGTAAGGATTTGAGGTCGGTGATAGAAATTCATAAGATTAACATTGCGTTCAAGAAAACAAAATGGCCGATATACCGGGAAGCGTACCTGATATCCGCCCATAAATAGAGTAAAGGATGAACTAATTATTTCTAAAACAAATTTTCTTGTCCAAAAAGCAGTTAAAAGTTTCACCGCGTGAAATTTTGTACTATATAATAAAGTGAAATCACAAATCATTTAAGGTATCCATACTCCTTTAAAACGTCATTTTTGTCAAAATTTTCGATTTTCTAATTTTAATGTCAGTTTAAAATTTAAACTTTTTTCTTTCTAATGTTTGAATTTTGCTTATACCATATTTAGAACTTAAGTTACAGGGATTTGAATTTTACTCGGTATCTAATTTTTAATTGCATTCGAAAGTTTGTTTTTGATTTTCTCAAAATGAGAGTGTTCTCGACATATTCACATATGGTAACGTAGATATCAGAAAAAGTTATGAATCAAATTAATTTAAATTTTGCAAGTATCTTCTTTATATAGTTTTTAAGAACCCCTATTACAAAGGTGTAAATCGTGTATTGTTATAACTTTTTTTTTTTTTTGATTTTTCACTGTTATTTGACTCGAAACACAATAAAAATTTTAGTAATATGATTTTCATCTTGAAAGTAGTACCAGCCCCAAAAACTGCTATGATAAATAAGACAAAATTTACAAAATAATGATATTTTTGTTTACTTTTGAGTTATGAGCGTTATTCTGATAATCAATTTATGAACTATTTTCGCCATGTTTTCCACTCCAATTTTTTTTTAATTAAAAGCAGATTATTAAATGTATTTTTCATAGTTTTAAGTTATATTTTAGCATTAAAAATATTTTGATAGCAAATATCAATGTATTTCAAACAATTTTCTCCGAAGGTGTACGGATAGCAAATGACATTCAATTCGATTATTTTATCATCTCTAAGTTCCAGACTTTCAGGGTCTATTCACAGCGACAGTTTACATTATGGGTCCGAAACAAAGTGATTCCCACTTACTCCAACAAGTGCGAGAGGTGGTTGAAGCTCCTATCGAGGTTTAGGCGTCCTATAAATAACTCCCAACTAGGGAAGTGTAGTATATCAACCTCTTCCCCTTTATCTAAATAGAGGCAACAAATTGAAACGGGAGACGGGATGGAACGTACTACCGTACTTACGTATCTTGAAGGGCGTGGTGTATGAGAAGAAATATTTGATTTGCGTTGGATTCTAGTGCACGTAATCTGTTGATTTAATATCGGCAACCTTCTGCGCTATAGGAAAGATAGTAAAATGAATTATTGATTGTTAATAACAAATAATTAAAGTTTTACTTGTAAATAATAAATAATCCGTTCTACCCTTGTGTCTTATGCTCTCCTGTGAAGACTATTAGTGATTAATTGTGCTAAAACACCGAAATTTCAATAAATTATTTTTATGATGATGGTGCAAAAATATTTATGACATAACGTAAAATTAAATAAATAAATTAAAAAGGAACCTATATTTTCAACGAGAGCTTAAAATGACCACTCCTTTTTTTAGGTGGTAAAGCTGAACTCGTTTGCTCAGATTGGAAGTGACTATTTTTTATCTTTTAAGTAATATTGCAATTTTCAGATCATATTTTGTTTGGGAATTATTTCTTATAAACCTTGTTCGAAACATATCTTCTCAGAAAAAAGTCATGGAATGCTGATATCAGGGGAACTCAAATCAGTCAAGTCATGGAATGCTGATATGAGGTTCTTCTCTCAAATAAACCTGTATAATATGCCATTCAAGTAATGAAATAATGGTATTCTTCAAGATTAGTTTCAGGCAATCGACGACACAGCTCAAGAAATCTTTAAGGCTCCCACCTACCGGCCATTTTGATTTTGTGGACGTAATGTTAATCCTGTGGATTTTTGATTACCGTTTTCAAATCTGTATTATTTTATCTATTTGAATGCAATAGAGTGCATCTAAAACAGCAAAAAATAATGAAGGCTTCTGCGAAATTACTTTTCTTCTACGATTTTTAAGAAATATTTTTAAATATTTTTAAAGACCGGAAAACTCACAAACGAATCATTAAAACATTGGTCGAATATTTTTAAAAATTGGAGGGAAAAAGTAATTTGGCAGAAGCCTTCGTTATTTATAGCTCTTTAGAATGCACTTTATTGCATTCAAACACATCAAATAGTAAATATTTGAGAACGGTAGTCGAAATTCCACAGGATTATCATTACGTCCATGAAATCGAAATGGCCGGTAGACGGGAGCCTTAACCACCTTCTTTCCCTTATCTGAGTATTCCCTGACATTTTCTTTGGGAATATGTATGGAACTAAATTTATAAAATTAATCCCAAACTATACAGGATTTCGAAAATTGTAATATAACTCAAAGAATATTTGATAATTGGTTGGTTATAAATTCTGGCATTGAGTCTTCTTGGGACATATTGTTGTGTCAAATGTAAGGTTAAGATGGTTCTATTTTGAAAAGAACGCAAGAAGGCACTTTCAGTATTTTAAAACGTTTTTCAAAAATATTCGCAAGCGAGTCCGGCTTTACTTCCTTGAAAAAGGCGGACAGTTGGATCATTTGAGTAAATGTTGGTTAATTTTTTTCTACGTTGTGTTGGAAGTGCTTTCTACAATAAACATTAAAATAATTGATTTAATGTTTTTGTTTAATAAGTTTACGAATTGTCATAAAGATACCAGGTATTACTCTGATTTCTTTCGGCGATCAGGAATTGATTAAGACACTGATAAGAAAACAAGCGAGTTTCAGATTCAATTACTTAAACGCAAAATTTGAGCATTTGCATCATTTTGGTTGATTATTACTTCTTCTGTGCATAACTTAAAATGCAAATTATACTTGGACTTTAACTTCGAAGATAGCAAACGTATTAATAGTATTACATTCCGGAAATTGGCAATACATTAATTGCTACAAGTTTTTCAATTTTTGTACAAGACAACGTGACTTAATGGCTGTTTTAATTTATAATCAGAAGCTTACTGTTGATTATGATTAGGTTTTATAACTATTATAATAAAAACATGAAATACTTCATGGCTCCTTCGATGTGATACATTGGTTTATTTTCATAGCTCCTTCAATGTGATTCATTGGTCTATTTTTTTTTTTTTTTTTTGATAATGAAAGGCTTAGGAAATTTGCAGAATCTAGATAATTTTATAATATATAAATATTTTAATTTAAAAATTAGCTTGAAGAATAATATAATTTATTTTTTTTAATTCACAAAAAGTGTATTTTTCTTAATTTTCTTTTTATAACATTTATATAATTGTATCGATAAAAAAAAATTGATAATTACAAGATGGAACGAAATTTATTACGTTAACAACTGGAGCTTTATAAAAATTTATTTCTGAAGGGTCGAACTTTTAAGATAATTTAATTCATTACATACCTATCCTTAAAACATATATGTTTGTATGTCAAGATAGAGAGTTGGATTAATAATAAAAGTTATATATGTATAATAATTCCTTATTTATTAGATTTAGGTACAATTTAAAAAAAATCATCGATAGATATTTTGTAAAACACTAATTAGTTTTAATTGCCAAAATAATTTTTATTTCTTCTGCTGAAGTTAAAAATATAAAGTACATATTAATAAATTTAAAAAAAATTATGATTGAAATGTAATGTTTCAAATATATAACATAATATTTGTCTGAAATAATATTAAACGAAAAAATAGCGCAAAAATTTTTACTACTTTTTCAAAAAATAATTTTTATTTAGCTCAAGGATCCTCAAACTTTTCTGTAAATATGTATTATTAGACTCAAAATTAGTTCTGATTTAATCCTTAATCACGAATAGAATTTTTGATGTACCTTGTATCGAGCCTTTAAAAGGTGTCTTTGGAAACTTAATTCTACTATAGTTTCTTTGTGTGTTAAAGACTAGCTTTTGAATGCCTGTGATATAATAATTGGAATTGCAAAAATAATTAGTACGATATAAATCACAAACAATAATATAATTCTAATGCTTCCGGAGAAGTCTTTGTCCCCTTGACAAAATTTGTAATTGGGAGATCCCTAATTACAATTATTTTTGAAATACCTAATTTAATCTATGTTTCTTAAATTCTTTTGATATGCTACAGAACCAATGCAACAATATATAAGAATAACAGATTTCATGATAAGGAGAAAACATTGTGGAAGTTATAGTCTAAATTACCAAAATGGTAATCAAACCTTTTTAACAAAATAATTAAAATTTCGGACATGATTTCATTGTCCAATTTTCATTTAAAATACATTTGATTTTCAAGACTAATATTCTATGTGAAAATTAATAGTATATAGTTAGTTTTCTGTTAGCAGAGATAGAGAGAAGGTAGCGATTTTCTAACTTAAATTTTCTTTTCAATTAACTAAAAAAGTATTTAAATTCTCAATAAGAAGCTAACATTAAAATTATAGTTGATTCTTTATTGTAAAAACCATAACATTTAAAGGGAAATAATTTATTAAAAAATTAATAGCTAATTAATTTCTCATCTTTTTTTCGCAAAAAAACTAATATGCTTATTTAAATGTTAAAAGATTGAGTTTTAGGAAATATTTTGTGTATTGGTAATCATATTACTTTACTTTCTGAATTACTAGCACACTCCTAGAATTACGCGTGCAAAAATATGAGAACTGTACTCTTAGCTTAAAATATATGACAAACCAATTCTATCCCAGCGATTAATTGTGATTGTTTTATTGATTTAGCACAGATAGATTGACATCAGATTTGGACTAATGACGATTGACCTCATAATTTTGAATCTCAACCAAGCGTCAAAGATAACATTGAGCTCTCTGAGACTTCTCTCAACGAATTTATACATTAAGCTAACGGGAAGGTTTGGAACTTCGGTAGATTTAGCATGCGTTGGCTCCGCTACACGGAGGGTTTTCAATAACATTGGGACTCAACCCACAACTAGACGAAAGCATCTCCGACTGCACGTTTTCAATACGCTCTCATAGTCGCTCTATTCCAGTGAAGCATTTAGTCAAGAAACTCCAGAAGGGAAAAAATTCCTCATATATGAAAGAAAATAAAAAATATATTTACACTACATGATATTATTAATGAAATATTCCACTTTTAGTAGAATATGAAACGATAATTCTATATTTTCCGAACTAGATTTTCTTTTGAAAACGTGAACCGAATTTAAGTGCTGCAAACCACAGTCATTTAAAGTTGTTTAAAATTTATATATAGGGGGAAATAAATAGATAAAAATGATAATGCAGGCATTTTTAAAGAGTGAAGAACTAAAAGCGGATTCTTTTATGTCCAATGTCTCAACAATCATTCTATGTGGCGACATCATTTAGGGGCAGACGATTTTTTACTGAAGCATTTTGTTCCCTAAGTACTCTCTTAGCGTCAATAGAGATAGAGGTCTTACACTATCACTTTTTTTTTTATCTCACTCCTACGGTATCGAACTTACAAGCAAAAGGGATACTTATAAAATACACACACGAAAAAAATCTCGCGTCAATTTTTTTTTCTCCTCTAGATCTATATTAAAGTAAGGAAAAGTGAAGTGTTTACACTTAGGCTCTCAGCGACGCGGTGTTTTAGAAAAAAAAAAGAAGCGCCACTAGCTTTGCTGATAAAGCTGGTACCCCATCTAACCACCTGCCATTCATATTTAAGTGGAATTGTATGTTTTGTGATGAAAATTAGATTTTTACTGATTGGGTCGCCGATCTTTTTTTCTATTTAATTCATTTTGGCATGATGGTAAGCTGATTGCGTTAGAGGATAGGTAAGAATTTTGTTTCGGCCGCTATGATAAGTATTAGTTGTAAGAGTTTATAAATCACACTTTCTGATAGTTTTAAATTTTTTTTTGAAAAGTTGACTTAACAAATTAATCGTATCAAAGATTTATTAATTGAAAAATATATAAAAATGTGTAAACACACTAAATGAAATAATTATTTTAAAAATACAATTTATCAGTATTAACATTATTAAATTTTAATTTATTATTAATGGATTTTCATTTTCATGAACAGCATCACTTGAAAATATTGAATTTTACAGCATGTATAATTTTATTGGAGCTGGGATTTTGTAAAAGGATCTTGGCCGAATTTCGGCTGGGATTTTAAATTTTTTGGTAGATTCTTTCCTTCTGGAAAATTCGAAAATGTTTTTGAATTGTTTTGCATATCTAATGTTTCAAATATATTAGGAATATTTTATAATATTAAGATAGAATATAACTTTAATAATATATGAAAGGTTTTACTAGCATTTTAATTAGTAATATAATATTTTTTTATGTAAATTTCAAAAGGATCTTAGTCATAGAGGGGGGGCTTTCATTATTTAGAATCAATTCGAAACGAAGAAACTGTCTCAGTGATCGAAGTATTGAACACTTTTTATTTTTTCAGATCGTAAAATTAACAGTAATATTTTTACTAATATTTTTAATTTAATGAAAAAAATTTAAGTAATTTTCTTTAGAAGTAATTTGTAAATAATTTCTATTTGTTACTTTGTTTTTATAAGCAAATTGAACTTTTTTCTTCATTCTATCATTGCAGTTTTTTTATTATTAAATAATGTTTCGGAAAATATATACAGTGTCTCACAAAAGTGATCGGACACTTGTGCTTTACAAAAGGAAACTGTAATAAAATAAATAAGCAAACATGTACAAATTTTTTGTGGGTGTGTTTCATATTTAAAATTAGTAACAATTATTACATAACATACATTTTGTCAAAATATTAAAATATCAATTTAATAAAAATATAATTGTTTAGAACGGAGCAAAAAATGGCTCACATAAGTGATTGGACACCATTAGATATGCAACAAAAATCGTCTGAAATAAGCAATAAAAATATTTTTTGGGCGTTTATTTTAACTCAAAAGCAAATGGCAATAATTTATAAAATCGTCTGCAGTATTTCTCTCAAGTTTGTTGTGGAATTTTTGTGTTTTTTAGCTCTGTGCAGCCATGAATGCTAAACGAAAAGAAACTTCGCATGAAATTAGAAAATTAGTTATTAATTTGCATATTGAACGTGGAAAATCTATAAGAAAAACTGCTGAAACAGTTAACTTGAGTCATTCAACAGTTTTCGATATCATTAAACGATATAAAAAGAAGCAAATGATTCAGAATAAAAGAAGACTTGGCCGACCATCGAAGCTATCCAATGGAATAAAGCGAATTATCGTTCGAAATATTAAAAAAAATCCAAGAAAGAGTGCTCCTAAAGTTGCTGCTGAATTACAAGCATTATATGGAATAATTGTTAATCCTGAGACTATTAGAAGGGTAATTCGATCTGCTGGATATCACGGTAGAGTAGCCAGGAAAAAATTCTTCGTAAGTGAAAAGAATAGAAAACTCAGATTAGCTTTCGCAAAATCCAACATAAATAAGAATTCTGATTACTGGAATAAAGTAATATTTGCTGATGAGAGTAAATTTAATATATTTGGTTCTGACGGTAGAATCTTGGTGTGGAGAAAACCCAGGGAAGAATTTCGCAAACAGAACTTGCTGCCAACAGTAAAACATGGAGGAGGAGGAGTTATGGTGTGGGGGTGTATGTCGTCCGCTGGAGTTGGTAATCTTGTTTTTATTGACAGTATAATGGATCAGTACAAGTATATTGACATTTTAAACCAAAATTTGAAATCTTCAGCACGAAAATTGAACCTTCACAACGATTTTAAATTCTACCAGGACAATGACCCCAAGCACACTGCTTTGAACGTTAGACTCTGGCTGCTGTATAACTGTCCTGAAATAATAAAAACACCACCACAATCTCCAGACTTAAATCCCATAGAGAATATTTGGCAAGAATTGGAATCAAGAATTCGCAAACACACCATTTCTTCAAAGCAACAATTAAAATCGGTGCTTCAAGAAGAATGGGGTAAAATCACTCCAGAAATCACAAAAAAATTAGTCGAATCCATTCCAAGAAGATTAAATCATGTTTTAAAAGTAAAAGGAAATCCAACAAAATATTAAAATCTTTTAAAAAATAAAATTTTTGGATAAATATTTGATGGGAAAGTAAGTGTCCGATCACTTATGTGAGCCATTTTTTGCTCCGTTCTAAACAATTGTATTTTTATTAAATTGCTATTTTAATATATTGACAAAATGTATGTTATGTAATAATTATTACTTATTTTAAATATGAAACACACCCACAAAAAATTTGTACATGTTTGCTTATTTATTTTATTACAGTTTCCTTTTGTAAAGCACAAGTGTCCGATCACTTTTGTGAGACACTGTATAAGGACTTTGAATGCATATATATTTTTTCCCACAGAAATATGATTTTAGTTTTCTCCAGTACGAAAGATTACTAAACTTATTTGTACACTGTAGAATAAAATGATTAATACTATTCTGAGCTCCAATCTCTGTTATTCTGGTTTAAATATATTTTAAGGAATAAACTTGTCATGCGATTTTCTGAGATCCTTGAAAAATATCCCTTTTATCCACCTATTTATAGAAAAACATAGAAGTCCAGGAATTTCTTAACCCGTATTAAAATTTTAAAAAAATCATTAAATAGCATAATTTGAGTGACTGGAAAGTAGCTTGGTTTTAATACGATGCATCACATAGATTATAAGCAAAGTAACTTTTTAGGACGTTAATTTCAGTTAAAACGTCTGTATGTTTTCCTCATTTAACTGTCATTTAATATATGTATTATTTTCCGCATAAGTAAAAGAAATCTAGTATAAATTATTTTGTTGAATATTGCTTTTTTCCTTAATGAAACTTCCCCCCCCCATTTTTATAACGATTATTTTCTTCATGTGAATGAAAAAAGAATATAAATTTATATTTAATAATTTCAACAGTCAATCAACATTATGCATTAACATTTGACGAATTAATTCTGAGAATGTGTGTCTGAATGGTAATCAAAAAGCATAATGCAACAAACTTTATATATATATATATATATATATATATATATATATATATATATATTTAGTTATGTTGGGCAAACTTCGGGAACTGTAAATATTAGAATTAATCAGCATAGATCTGATGCAAAACACTTTAATAGTCGTAAGAATATAGGTCGGATAGAAATTAAACATTTTAACTCACATGAATTTAATACTATTAAAATATATATTATTAAAATTGTACCCAACACAAAAGAAAGATTATGGTTTGAGAATTTTTATATTGGTTTTTATGGTACTGTTTACCCTTATGGACTAAATGTAATGTGGAACAATAAAAATGTATTAAACGCAAATAAGCAAAATAACCAAGAATTTTATTACCAAGAAGGATTCTACAGGATTAATAATCCTTATAAATTAACTAGAATTTCTAGAGGAAAACGTAGAAATCGAAAAATAAGAGACTTGCCAACTATTAAAGAAAAAATGTTTCAACTGTGGTTAGAATTTGAAAAGAACTATCTCATAGGACATATTAATGAATGAATATAAAGTTTATTGGCGCAAGAGCCAGATATGGCTATGCTGCGCCAAACAAGATTAAACTGTGGTCTAGACGTGAAGTTGAAAAAAGGTAAAAACGGTTGACAAGAAGGAGGGTCGAAAATAGAGAAGGATCGCTAGGGTATCCCGGGAGTGCGTCACCCGTGTTTACCAAAGACAGTAAACCCCATGGGAAAGAAAAAGACCACTAAGGTGCCTCGGGGTCATAGGACATATTAAGCACTTTATGTTCGGACTTAATAAAAGAGAGGTAAAGATTGTCATGAATATTTTGAATAATGAAGTTATTCCGGATTCTCAAGGATTTCATATCATTGGAGATATATGTAGATATCTTTGCCATAAAATGAAAATTGATTTGAATATTGATGAAAAATATATTACAGAATATTGCACCTTTCTCTTTATGAATAAATCATTTAATAAAATTAATTTTTCTGGAGTGTTTCAAAAACACATGGCTCTATTTCCAACTAAAAATATCACGATAAAAAGAGCTTTTAAGTACAATAAAAAACTTGGTAGATCTATTTTTAATTACAATAATATTTCAGAGTCACAAACACCACAAGTATGTAAATGCAAAGATTACAAACAATATGTAGATTCATTCCATCAACATGTTGTTACGGGAAACATGAACATCGTTAAAAGCGATTTATTGAGAGGTTTCATGAATAAAGGAACTGGATTCAGGCTCATGATTACTAATAGTAACCTTGTAGTGAGAAAACAAATTACTAATGATTTTGACAATTTTATTCTTAAGGTTGCAATTAAATATGGTTTGCCAATTGAGGCATTTGATGAATTTAGGTCATGTGTTTTGAAGAAAATTCTATATTTGAATTTTAAAGTGGATATTGAAATTACAATTAAAGATCTAAAACTTGATATAGATGATTTGCAGAAGGATTTTGTTATCGTTTATGTAGATAAGGTTCCTGCAAATTATGCAATTATTTGCAAATTTTACTATCATAAATTATTGAGTGAACATGTAATGAATAATAATGCTTTCCAGTTATCCAAATATAGTAACAGAGAAATAAATAATCTCTTTTGGCATTCAATAAGAAGGTGGGTTTACACCTTACAAACATTAAATTTCCATATATTTTCTTAACGCCAAAATTTCACAAAAATCCTGTAAAATTTCGAAGTATTACGAATGGATATAACACCTATATCACTAAATCTGGCAAACTTCTTCAATCCATTCTTCAAAAATTTATTGAAAATATTGAAAATACCGCTATTATTAAAAATAGTTTTGAAATTGTCAAAAACATGAAGGAACAAGAGGTATTCTCTATACATAGATATGATTTTGAAGACCTTTTTAACTCAATAGATATTCAAGATTTAATTACGGTTCTTGCAATTTTATACAATAAATATCATTTTAATCAAACAATAAAACAGGAAAAATTCAATACTCTCGTTAAACTTGTATTACAAGAGAATTTTATAGTTTTTGGTAAGAATCTCTATAAACAAATTCAGGGTCTCCCTCAGGGAGGTCCAGCTAGTAATTGTCTGGCAAATTTTTATTTACATTTTTATGAATTAAAACAGATTGACATTGATTCTTACTTTCTTTTTCGTTACATAGATGATTTAATTATTTTAGGTAAAACTGAGGAATTTAAACCAAATATTTCTTTTTACCCTAATTATCTCAAATTATTAAAAACTAATCTTATTTCTAATATAGTAGAATTTCTAGATTTTGATTTGCAAATTGTTGACAATAGACTAATTAGCAATATTTATGATAAAAGAGAGAGATTCGAATTCTGTATAGTCAAAATTCCTTTTTGGAACAGTAATCTACACAGATCTATTTATAGGAATATTTTATTAAGCTTTTTATTACGTAATAACAAATTAACCACACATAAAATAGACAAGTTTAATAACATTAAAAAATTCTTCAACAACTGTTTAGATCATGATTATTCAATAAATTTCTTAAATACTTATATACATCACAAATATATTAAACATCTTTGCGAATCGTGATCCATTTTCAAATCCACCACACAACAATAGGTCCACAAAGTCGGCTTGTTAGTGGTCTAGCCGTGAAGAATTTATTTATTTATTTACATTTACACAGCTTACATTTTTACTCACTCTATGGACCATTATACTCCTTTACCATACTACTTATTACCAACCAATTGTTTGCATCCTTTTACATTTTATTACCAATCAAACAATGATTTAAATCTTTTTTCAATTTATATGGTGATGATGTGTTATATTTTTTTCATTTTGAGTATGTGATATACATCTTGAAGCTTAAAGAAAATTCCGTCTTACTACTCACATATTTGAATCTTCATTTCTTTGAATTTTTGTAAGTAATTTTTATATTTTGATACTGTTGATAATTTTTAGAATTATAGATTTTATTTTTGTAGATTTTATCACTGAACTTTTTTGCATTTTTTAATCATTGAACTCTTTTGTAATTTGGATTTCCCAATTCA
>BMAW01024576.1:0-38066 GCA_019974015.1 Nephila pilipes
ATTGAACGCAAAGAATGGGAGCTATAATTAGAAACATTCGACGCGTTCGAAACGGAAGTGAGTAATATCGTATCAGCCCGGTTTTATGTTGCCATTAGGAACCTACTAATAAATAAATAAATGAAAGTAATGCATCGGTAATGGCATTGTGACCAAACAGTAGCTGCTCTTAATCAGGATCAAGAAGCTTTTATTAGGGGAACCCTTGGCGATAATTGCCCTGCTAGTGGACGGTGACATATTTAGTTTGGTAGTCTAGAGTGGTTTTCCATGCTGGATGCTTGTTGATCGGAAATGATTAATTTGATTTATTTTTACTTCCCATGGAAATAGTTTTTGGTTGTTGTTTTTTTTTAGTTCCGAGAAAAACAGGTTATTTTTACTTAAGTTACTTGTAAATTCATTTAATTGAAATGGGCAAATTACATCCAATTTTAAGGAGTTATTCTTTTTAATTAAAGGATATACATAGAACGAATATGTGTACAAGAACAGATAGTATATTTTATGTTGTTACTTTATAATCTGATTCTAATACAATATTTCTTTGAATAATTTTTTTAGCTTTCGTACGTTAATAGAATTATCTTATTTTGATATATATGTTTTTTTTTTGTTTAGTCCTAAAAATAAGCATATTAAATTCATATGATTCCAAATGTTTTATTGAGACATTTCTGCAAAGGAATTTTTCAAAACTTTCTCATTAAAATTAAGTTGCTCAAAAAAGAAGGTGTGTTTGTACGAGTGGGGGGGGGGTGTAATTCTCAAAATACACAAATTGTTCCCATAATCATTATTTCGGATCTACACTTTTTGGATTACAGAGCTTAAACAGTCAAGATCATGTCGATTGCATAAATTTAGTCTACCCAAATGTAAGTCTTAATGAAAATTGAAAATATCACGCAAAATACTTTTTGCCGAAAGTGACATTCTGAAAAAATGAATATAATCTGCAGTAACTTTCGATTTCTTGCTTTCATCTTTTACTTGTTTTCAGTGGTTATTTCAATATTTATAAATAATTCATTAATTTCCTTAAAAAAACTAATATATTGTTCACAATTTCTTAAAATATCATTAAAAAACTTTACCTGTCATCTTTCTCCTTAAGGCTTCCATCTGCCTGGCATTTTGATTTCGTGGACGTCATGTTAATTCTATGGAATTTCGACTACCGTTCTCAAATTTTTACCACTTGATTGATTTGAGTGCAATAAAGTGCATCTGAAAGAGCAAAAAATAATGAAGGTTTCTGCAAAATTACTTTTTTCATCCGATTTTTTTTTAAAAAAAAATATTTTAGAATATTTTTTAAAGATTGGAAAATTCGCAAACGAGTCATTAAAATAAAGTTAAAAATATTTTTAAGGATCGGAGGGGGAAAGTAATTCTGCAGAGGCCTTCATTATTTTTTCTTTCTTTCAGATGCAATTTATTGCATTCAAATAGATAAAATAGTGAGTATTTGAGAATGTTAATCGTAATTCCATAGGATTGAAATTATGATCTCGAAATACAAATGGCCGGTAGACGGAAGCCTTAAATGTATTTGCGCCAAACTCTGTTTTATAGTGGCCGTAGTACCCTAGTGATCATAGCCGCGGACTTGCTTTCATCGCGACGGGAATCCGTACCTTAATGGCACTAAAGACCCGCCGTGTAATGGCGACTGATCCATGTTAAACATGTCGAGAATCAAAGTCATCCCACTCGCGTGATGTAGAAGTTCGGAAAGAGGGTGCCAGCGCAGGTGTCGTCCTCATTACTTTACCGAGGTTCAAAATTATGAGGTCGTCGTCATTTAAGATGTCAATGGAATATAGATTGATATACATTCCAAAAAAAATGAAAAAATGGAAGTATTAGAACTATGACGTCACACATTGTAAACGCATTGTTAGCTTTTATTTTCTCTTCAATTTCCAAGTTATACAGGATCTTTTGCCCTTTGTTCCAACATGTACTGTTATTTCTTACCCTTTAATTTTGTATACAAAAATTGTAAAAAAGAAATTCTTTCTGCTAAAAAATGCTGAGTACTGGGGTGATTGTCTCCCGGAAAACCGGTTTGTTGCTCTAAGTCCTTTGGGTGAGCTCGGTCCTCTCGCGCATTTCGCCAATAGCCAGCGCGTTGCTTCTATTGCGACGTTAATAAAACCAAATCAAACTAATTTCTAAGATGAAGGCATCATAAGAAAACTGTAGTTCTACGTTACTTGTTCTACTTTATTTTCTCTATCCTTAATTTACGAAAAGAAAATTTAAATTTAACGGTACATGTGTACAGAAAATTCTTATATTAATGTATTGTCGAATGTGCTTAATACTTTTTCTTTTCAAATTGATTATACTCGTATTGAGCTAGGCTCGATAATTTAAACCTAATTAATTTATTAATGTAACAGTGCAATTTTACACCAATATTTTTACTCCATGCAATGAATATTGTGTAACTTAAGTTTATTAAATGCGATAGTTGTTTTGACGAAAGATATATGAAATTAATGATTAATGATTAAAGGACATATATGAGAACTTAATAATCAATAACTGACAAATTGACATAAATTATGAACTAGTTTTCGTTAATTGATCCTGATTCAAAATTTATGCAGATAGTAATAATTATAGACCAGTAAATTATAGCAATAATTATAGACCAGTCAATTATAGCATAGACCAGTAAATAATTGTCCAACTGTACAATGTCTTATGTTTAATCAAGTTCATTGTCACGAAACACATTAAAAAATTTATGTGAAATCGTTAGTAACTTAAAGTGCAGCTAAAAAGTTTTTGGGTTGGATTCATAAGACTGCGGTGTTGCATAAAACCATGTTACTATTTTAAAATTGGCTTAACATACACTCATCGTCGAAAACACAGCTGCATTCAGAAAGAGGCACGGTACGTAAGTGCTGTGACATATTCAATTTTTAAAAACAAACGATTGTGATACTTTTTTAAGATATTATCTGTCCAACTTATAGAGGCAGACGATTTAATTTAATGTGATACTTTATTTAAGACATTACCTATTCAACTTTTAAAAGCAGACGATTTAAACTTAAAGTAATACCTTTTTCAATATTCTTTATTGAGATATTTTTTTTTGGCATCATCAGATCATAGTTTAGATTTTAGATAATTTACTGGCAACGGATATGAAATTTAGTATTGAGTTTGGTTCCAAGAGGTTAAGACGAACGTTGAAAAAGTGGTGCTTGTGTAAAATTGTGTCTTGAATTTATGTTTGAAAAGATGTGCGCAAATAAAAGTGATGTCCTGAAAACAAGTCATTTTTATTAATAGTCTTCAATACAGTACAGTGCAAATTAAGAAATTGTTTCTCCTCTGTTAGATATGCAAATGATTAAAGTAACAAACACTTGACTTACCGCGCCACTAATGACCCTTTAAAAGGTTCCTTCAAAGCGCGTAGGGTGTTTGGGTTCAATTTATCACTTTGCAGTTAAGAATGCCTTTGAGAAGAAAAAGACAACTGTTTGAACAGTTGGACACCTTAGAGAAGGGTCACATCATAGGATTGTATGAAGGCGATGGTTATTCTGTTGGACTGCTTGTCATATCGGTAGCGCAGATTTTATAGTTTCATGCTGTTGACATAATTCGATTCAAGGAAGAACCTGTTGCCACGATTCCGGATATTGTGCGAACAGTATAATGCTCTAACTTCATCATTATGTAAGTGCCAGTACCATTAGCAGACAGTTCCATTCTTTTGGATTGCTTGCATGAATATTGATAAGGAGATTACTCTTGACACCACAATAATGTCGTCAGAGACTGCTATGGTGCCATGAATGAGAAGCATTCAGCCATGTGGAATGGCAATGGGTCATCTTTAGTGATGAGTCTCGCTTTTGTCTTGGCGAGGATGATAACCGCTCCTGTGTGTAGAGGCTACACGGTCAGAGACACGATGGGTAATTTGTTGTCACTCCCCACACATCCAGAAAGTATGGTGTAACGGTGAAGAGAGCGATTTCGTACGATGACCGATCACCGTAGGTCTTCAACAGAGCCACTTTGATCGCCAAATAGTACGTTAGTGAGGCTTTTCGGCCGATGGTCATTCCTTTAGTTAACACCCATTCCAGTTCACTATTTCAATAAGACCACGTATCCAAGCTCATTCATATTTCTGCCCTTGTAAGACCTTACCTCGCAACCATAGACACTATATAGTGACCTGCAACATCGCCAAACCTGTCGGACATAGGAAACATATGGGGTGATATAGGCCATTCGGTTAGGTCTCCACAGCTATTACAAAATTTGTAAGCTCTATGTGTTCGACTACAGGTCTCCACGTGTTGTATGATACATTAAAATAACGGCGACTCAATATCCTATTAAGAATTGTATTGATTTTGAATTTTGACAAAAAATTCTTGCCATGCCAACTCTCAGTTTTTAATCATTTCTTATTGG
This sequence comes from Nephila pilipes, assembly GCA_019974015.1. Classification (NCBI taxonomy): domain Eukaryota; kingdom Metazoa; phylum Arthropoda; class Arachnida; order Araneae; family Nephilidae; genus Nephila; species Nephila pilipes. Next base: position 4,462 of record BMAW01024576.1, read on the forward strand.
AGATGAGTAATAACTTACTTCAAATACCATTTCAATATTAATCCTTCTAGGTGTAACTTTTTTAATAATGAGTGTAGTTGGATAATGGGTTGCATGCATTAATTTCGTAATCTTACCTCAGAATCACTTCAGACTTCTACATCCAAACTGATGTCGCAGTTTCTATAACACCCGATTAAAGAAATTTGAAGCCCGTATAGATTTAATATATATCAGCCTCATTTATTAATGATACGTTTTTAGTAATTATGAATTCTTTTTTTTCTACTTATTGTTTATTAGCAATTTTTGACCTATTATTCTACTAAACAGGATTCGGTTATCATTAGTTTTAAAGCTGATGATAATGAAAGGCATAATTTCTGTAACAGATAACAAAAAGTATTCTCACTCAAGAGCTTATTTCAGCTCCCATCTGAAACATTTTATCAAATATATTAGTTATTTTTTATGGATGAAATAAAAATTACCCATTGTATTACTTTTATTTCATTAATTTATGGTCATAATCCTACGAGGCATATTCTTTTCAAATGATCGCTACTTTTATACACAGTTTTAATGGTTTAGTTACTAACATTAAGATAAAAGAAAATCACAAAACATAGTACTTGTAATCAAAATTTAAGCAACAATTTAATTATATAATTATTTTGAATCTGCTATTTTAAGCAACTTTAGAAAGAAATTTTATATTTATGTAAATTATCAGTTTTATAATTAGCAACAAAAAGAAACTCCACCGAAGTAATCATGTGAACCTCTTATTATTGTATGTTATAAAGATAAAATTACAAATATAACTTTCAGTATTCGATTTTCTGTAAATGCTATCTATTTAATAAAACGCTTAGAATCTGATTTTAGAACACTAATCTGATTTTAAACTTTTTTGCTTCGATGTATTAAAAAATGCAAGTGAATATAATAAATCAGCAATTCAAATACCATGCATACACATACAATATAATATGATTTAATAAACATTGGAATTAGTAAAACAGCTCAAAAAATGCAGAGGAAATAATGTCAAATTATTCGATAAAAATAATGAGCTGTATATTATTCCAGGAGAAATAAAATAGAAACTTGTTGTAGAAAAAAATAGAGGAATAAAAGGCTAATTATCGGGACTTAAACTGACATGTTGGAATTTATTGCTTAAAAATAAGAGTAGACAACTTCCCTAACGAATAACGATGGTCAAATGTCAGTAACGAAAGAAAAATGCATTCATTCGATTCCCGTGAAAGCTTTTTTAGACTACTTTTACGGAAATGGAATGGATGAAGCGTTAATTATATCATTCATTCTTCCCAGTTCTCCATAGATTTGCACAGAACATACTTCACTTAAATGAAGGCAGTTTGGTTCGAAATATTATTATTAATTATTGAAGCGAATCTAGTTCTCTCCTTATGTCATATTCATTTATTTGTAAAATTTATTAAATTTTTATAGTTATAATTCTTTGTTTCAAAGTTCTTGTTTTCGAAAGCCCTGCAAAATAGGTTGTAAAAATTCTAGACTTTTAAATTTTCATCAGTTTCTTGATGGAATAGGCATTTTTAATCAACATTGCTTTACTCGAAAAAACTTCTTGTGAACTTATTGTACTGTAAGTAAACACCTTACGTACTAAATTTGGATATTTTTAAGGATTTAGTGAGTAGTTATAAATCAGAAAACTCATTTTTATTTTTAAGCATTCATAAAACGATGAAAATCGTTTTCAATAAACATTTACATTATTAATTGTAAATATATACCGAAACTAAAACTGTCCATCTTATCTAAATAAGTATTTTTTATTTAAGTGTTAATACGATCTTCTAAAAACCTTTATTGGTTTTAAAAGCTTATGCAAAAAATTCGAGATAAAAACCAACATTTTTAAAAACAATGGTTTTATATGGTGGCAAAGTTTATAAAAAAAAAAATATTGAAATATTATATAAAACTTGTCGTAAATGTCTAAATATTGCATTGTTAGGCAAGTAAGAATTATTCCCAAGGTTTCAGAGCTCTAGCTTGATGGGAAGTTGGTTAAATTAACGATCGAAAATTTGATGACACACTGATACACAAACAGACACACACCAAATGAAATACATAAAAACGTTGTAAAATATGTTTAAGCTATTCACAAATAAGTATTAAATTCTATCTAATATTCGAATTTTATGCTTTTTTACGTGGACATTTAAATAAAAATAAAAGTTTGCTCTTCGATTTAAATTTTTTTTCCTAGATTTGTGTTACGTGTCTTTTTTATTATTATTATTGACACTGTTTACTATTTTTGAGTTAATAAATATGTACTTTATATAAAAACGTTTAAATAGTTCTGGGATATAATTCGGAATAGCATCTAAGACTTAGTTTTATGCCAAATGTTCTATCTTTTCAATAGAATGTTGAGAATTAATATAAACTTTTTATCTAAAATAACTGAAATTTCCTTATTATACTTGAAAATTAACTTTCCAAATGGGGAATAGCTAATAAAGTTAAGAAACCAATGCAATTAAATACAGAAAAGGTTCAAAATTCAAAACTCGTATAACTTGACCTTTTCAAGATGTTATAGAATGAATTGAAGAACTTAAATATCAGTGGATAATCCTAGATGGAAGGTTTATCTTTAAAACCTGCATCAAACACCTTTCTAACAAATTTTGAATGATATTTACGCTTGCATTTCAAAACAGGCTTTCATTCTACTCTATAAATGAATTTTAAAGAATTATTCTCACTTACGCTACTCCAATCGGAAGTTAGAAGCCAAAACCAACGAAAAGAAAGTACAAATCATGCAAAACAATAATTACAGTATCATCACCTGAATCCTTTGATACATTATAAAGCCAGTCATATACTCAAACCTCAAAATAAAGACAATAGAAGAATATACCAGGGAAGCTCTAGAACCTTATTCAATATCAAATCCATAACAATCTCATTATCAGGTATCCATTCATGCATTTTGCTGTTAATACAAGAAAATATACATAAAAACGCATATCCAACTGCTAAATATTCTGTAGCACAAAAATCTCTGTAACTACGCTGTTCGAATGATATCCCCCTCGAAGTTGATTGACTGAGGCAATATTTTCTCTCTTTTGCATTGTCTTTACAATCCTACCATCCTGCTTCTAAGTTGAGCCTGTGTTATGCCTACTTTTTACTCTTTTTATTTTCCAAAATTTGTGCATCTGAAAATATTTCAACTCCTACGTGATATCAAATAAATCGAAGCAGTTTCAATGCTCTTGATTAACAAATATCTTTGATAATATTAACTACATTTAGGAGATTGAACATAAACTATATCTCGGAAGGCTTACATTTATATCTAAGTCGTTTTACCTGTCTTCGAGATCAACGTCGTCGAATCATTAACTTAAGAAACTTGTAGTCATATTTAAGCGTAAATATTTTTATGTTCAAATTAGTTTTATTTTCAAATTCTATTCATGGATTTCGTTTTTATACATTTAATAGATTCAAATTATCGTTTGTATAATTTTCCGGCTTTATTTGCTGAGGCTTTGCTCTTTTATATAATTTATTTTTTGCATTTTTATTTGATTTACTATTTTTATTTAATTTTTGTTGATACCTGTATTATGTGTCATTTGATTTTTTTTTTTTTTTTTTTTTTGCGAATATTTTTTTTTAATTTAAACTTTTTTTTTCTACAAGTAAACGTAAGCAAATAATTTTTTAAAGTTTTTTTCATTTTAATAAAGAATTCATCTATTAATATTTAATTGAATTTTCTTTACATTTTTTAACAAAAAAAATTACAAAAATTGGAAAATGTAATTCAATTGTAAGGAAATCTTTCAGATGAGCAGTTTAAACTGCGTTTAAATAACATAGAACTGAAACACGTTACATTGTATTAAAACAGTGATTCTCACCCACTGTGCCACGGCACTTTAATGTGCCGCGAGATTTTAGATGTTCTTTGAATATCACAATCAATCAATTAACATCAATCATATCAACAATCAGTTAACACCAGTCACATATTTAATTGAATTTTCATTAAGTATTTTATCAAAAAAAAATTACAGAAATTGAAAAATTTGTATGAAAGTAGTAAAGATATCTTTCAGATGAACAGTTTAAATTATATTTAAATAACATATAACATTTACAAGCATAGTATATTGCACTAAAACAGTGGTTATCACTTACTTAGCGTTTCGTGAGATTCTTTAAGCTTTTTTTTTAATTTAAAGATTGCAATCAATCAATTAACCAAGCAAATTTCTTTGAAATTTATCTTATGTTAATGAGCCACAAATTATTTAAAACTTTAAAAATGTACCATGGCAAAAAAAAAGTTGAGAATCATTGTCTTAAAGGATTAGAGACTTAAGACTATTATTATAAAATTCCTAACAATATCCATATAAGTCAATTGCTCGGAACTGAAAGTTAATGGGAATATAAATTTTCCACTTTTCCTGTTTTCTTAAATTATTTTTACAAATAATATATTTCTTTATAAATGATATATTTTCCTAACTAATTTAAAAAATATATGTACATTGCCTTTTTGTTGGAAAATTCGATGAATGAAAAATGAAGGCAGGAGATACGTGTAAAATTCGTCCTCGACATTTTCGAAGGTTAAAAATCTATTCATACCCTTGTAAATGTCTCAGAGATAAGCTATTCCCAAACGGGCATTTATTAATCCGTGATATTTATTTTTAGCTATTTGTCCCTTCGCTAAACAAATCTTCTCCGTATATTTTTTCCTTGTATTTCGTTAGTAATACGAAATGCATTTAACCAAAAATACGTATTATAGAAAATTGTCTATTATATTTTATGCTTACTATAAAATCATAATTAATGCATCAGCTGTTTATGATAAAACAAAGAAGGAAACGGAATTTATTGCAATTAATACAAAAAATTAAAAGGTTTCAATATCTGGTATTTTTAATTCGATTTTGTTTTTCCACACAATAAGTTGTTGGGGAAGGTCTCACAATCTTGAAACATCTTTTTAATTTTTATAGTAGTTTCCATTTGATATTTCTACTTTCTATATTTTTACCCAGTAGACTTTAATATGTTTGGCTACACCTGACTCATTTAATATTTTCTGTTGCGTTCACTGCTTCCTGATACATCATTTAGAAAGTTAACTTTGCTTTTATTTTTAGTTATTCAATCGTAACTCTATTTTAGAGATCCCAATAATATTCTAAGCAATAAATATTTCACAAGAAATAAGAATTTTAAATCCATCAGTTATGTTTTATGTAATGTCATAATAAATAAAAATAAAAAAAAGTATTTAACTCTTAAAATTACGTCTGCAAAAAAGTTTACTATAAGTTTTTTGTGTACTTGTAAAAAATATTGATACATTGATTGAAAATTACTGCCTTTTTCCACGACGTTTTTCTTTTCTGAAGCATATGATGCAATTACACTTTTAACGAATAAAATTTTAGGAGTGTTGGGGATTTTGTATACTCTATTGATTATTTTCAACACAGAATTATGTTAAATTTCAATATTAGAGCATTGCAAAAGATCAGAATAACACACAAACTTTTAATACTACTGGAAAAATGTTCATTTTAGAGAGAAACTTATATAGAAGATGAGTCAAAATTTTTAGAAACCTCTGTTGAAATCAAATCTTGAAAGTTTCGTACAACGCACAATAGATGATTTTGATCTAAAAGAAAGCTTGAAATCAAAAGTTATATTAAATTTGCAATGAAAAAAAAATGATCAGGAAAAATTGTGATTGTTTATTTACGTCGCACTGAGAACTACTAGGGCTACTGACGACGGACATCGTAATTTTGAGCCTCGGGCTGATGATCCCTAAACTGGCACCTCCCTCAACAAACTTCCTCATTACACAAACGTAGAAGTAGGGATCTCCAACAGATTTAACGTGCATCAGCCCCGCTACATGGCAAGTCTTCAGTATCATCTGGGCTTGAACCCATAATTCTCTGAAAGCAACGCCGGTCGCGCTGGTTTCGACGAATTGACTTCTAGGCTAACGCAACTTCTCTTCCTAATCATGAAGGAAGTAACCTATAATTAAAAAATCTTGGTGAAAACGTACTTTTATTGGGAGAAGCGAAGGAGGAACTTTATTTATTGTTAAGGAAGGAAGAAGACTGTGGTTAGGACTTACGATTAATAATATTTCTCCTTTTTTTCAGTAAAATCAATGCGTATATACAGTTGCTACTTCTAAAGATGTGTTTATCAGACTTTCTTTTAATTTTAAAGTCAAAAATTTGGAAAAAAAAAAAAGTTCTTTTTTTCCACTTGATATTTAAGTATGTAATTAAAAATTCAAGTTGAAACAAATCGTACATTTATCTGAAATAAATAAGATAATGTAAAGAAAAGTATAATTTATTTTCTATAAGATTTCAAATCTGTGAGACTTGCTCTTGTTTTTATTGCTTAATTTGGTTTGATTTTATTCCGTTCCTCTTATTTTTCTTTAGACAGCGAGTCCACTTTTTTTTTCCGAAGCTACTTTTAGACATGTGGTAACAATATTAATGAGTTACATCTTCTAGATTCAAAAAATAATACTAATTATAGATACAATCTTCAGGAAGTAATAGGTTAATTTAGTGTAGATTTATACCATGAACAAGAGATGCAACTGCTTTTCTTATAGTACCTAACATGCTATTCATCGAATCTAGATTTAAGATTAATTGGAGAGCTCTGAAATTAATTTATTCTCCATTTGTGCGAGTTTTAAGCTCCTCTTAAGTTCCTCTTTTTTTTCTGAAATTGAGAATTTGAAAAAATTTTATATAATAAAAGGAACTATTTAGTTTTTAATGTGTTACCCGTGAAAATTTGACCTTCGAATCCTTGAACTACTGAATGAATTAAACATAAATTAGACAAACCTCATTAAGTGAAGTTTAATATTATTTAAAATTTAACTACGAAATTTAGATTTTCTATTTAGATTCGTTGCTTCCCATTGAGCAATGATTAACAAACAATGTTATTGTCGAAGCTCACAAAAATATTTCGAATGTTTTTTAATTTAGTTTTGTATTTGTTTTTAGATTGTTTTGAAACGCTAAACAGGAAATGAGCAAACTGTGCAAAACAAGGAAGATAAAAAAAAATTTAGTCAGGGAATCCGAAATTCAATCCCAATGATTACTGGATCGTGTTTGTCATCCTATCTATTTCAATCGAGATGGAGCAAGCAATGATTGACCTTACAACCAAAATGTTGACTATTTTTGTAATCAAAGCTTTTAGTACTAATATCCTGTCCGTATATTATATAAAAATTTTAACTTTCACTTTTAACATTAATAATTTATTATTCCTATTGCACTTTTAGAATACACAATAGTTGATTTTATCGTTCTTTTATACGTGCTGAAAAAATACAAAACCGAGATTCCTAAAATACTTTCTCAATTACTGCAATTGACGTTCATCAAGATAAACGTATTTCCTATGATTAATCTTCGGATCTTATCTCTAATCTTTATCTTAGATGTAATTTTTTATCACAAATACAATCTCTCTTTCTCTCTTTAACTTCTTGTTATTCCATCAATAAAAATAGACATCTCCGGAAAAAATATGCTATAATTTAAGAATTAGGCAATATATTTTCAAAATAAAAAAATAGTCTGATTTACTGCTTACCCCTTGTATATACATATACATAATTTCTTTGAGTTTTTGTAAGTAATTTTTATATTTTGATTTGTTGATAATTTTTAGGATTATAGATTTTATTTTTGTAGATTTTATCGCTGAACTTTTTTGCATCTTTTAATCATTGAACTCTTTTATAATTTGGATTTCCCAATTCAGCTTACCAAATCGCAAAGGGGGAAGGTTGGTACAATTAAACTAGTTTAACCCCGCTTATTCGGTCCTCAGCCCGAAATTGCTTTTTGACTTGCTGGGTTCCATATTTTCATTTATTTTTTCTTTCATTTTTACATTTCTTTTTGGATTTTTGTCTTTTCAAATATTTTAAATTATTCTTTCATAAATTTTCAGTATATATATATATATATATGCTTTTTATAAAGGACTCTTTATTCTTCCTCCTATTCGTTTTGGAAGACGCAAATATTCCTTGAACATAACAAAAAAACTAGGGATAAGAAAATAGCAGCTATATACTTTTCAAATTTAGTGGCATATGCTTACACAGTAAGGTCTTCCCAAAGCTAGTAGATGGCACTTTCGTCCATACAGGGCTGTTGATTTTCAACTTATAATATTCTCTATAATCAAAATTGTAATATTGATTTCCACGGCTTTTTAATCCCTTCGATTTTTCTTCCAAAAGACACAAGATCATGTGCTTAAAAAAATGTACTAAATATTTTATATTTAAATTTAAAAAAAAAAATTAATTAATTTCATATGTCACTAACAGTATAAGTAAAATAATTGAAAGAATTTTTGTAATTCTTAAGAATTAAGGATTCGTTGATATTATCCGAACTAGTTTAATGTGCATGATTTGTACTGTTTTCATTCTTAGAGATTAGTATCACTTTTTAAAGGAAGAAAACATAGTCATTTTTAGGCAGTGGAATATTTTACTAATAAATAAGGGGGAAGTAGTCACAGTAAATTTGTGTCTGTGTAAGATTAAACAGCAACAAGTATATTCTTGAAGCAAGTATCGGCGATGGGGGTACAACAAAATACTTATTTGCAACATATTGGATATAATACAGTTTATAAATTGGAATTACTTTTACATAATGCAATTCTCATTCGTTGAAATACAATCTACTCTTGCATGACTTAATTTCGTGAGTTTATGTGATTGGAATTTGTTTCTGTACAAATAATTTATAATTTAGATAAATAATTCCCTAAGTTGTGAATTCTCTTATTCATTAAATAAGAATTTATTCTTAAAATGGACATGAATTATCACATAAGGAAAAAGACTTACTTTTTTAAGCAAAAAGTTTTGAGGTACTTAATATCTATTATGAATTTAAAAAAATGTAAATAATGAAATACAAAATCTAATTTAAAGAAGTACTCTTTAACAATCGGAACTAATGAAATTGAAAGAACAAGGAAGTGTGTTATTGTATAAAAATTTAAAAAAGCAAGGAATTAATATTTAATAGTACATTTTCTTGCTTCTTTTGATGAATACTTTCATTCACCTGAAAATCAAATCTCCAAATTTTTTTAGTTGTATTTGGCATAAATTTTCTCCCATTGAGTTTTTATTATATGTTTCAACTGTGTGATCTGGTAGTTTTCCAACAGCCTTTTCGTGGAAAAGTACTAAAAATTCCCAATATACAATATAAAAATCGCAGAAAACTGTGGAAGTTTTTTAAGTTTATTTTAGCAATCATATAGGTGGTCAATATTTTACTTTGAATGTTGCATGCATGTAAACTTTATTTTCATTAGTGAAAACAACTTCCAAAATAATTTTTGAAAATAAAGCTGAAAGAAAATGAAGTCTTTTGAAAATTGCAGTGATATTCCTTTTATTAATGAATGACCTTTTTTTAAACTATCCTACTATTATACCCCAATTTCCTTACTACCTTCTGTTCAATTTCTGGAGGAATAGATTATTCAAAGTTCTAGAAGTTCTAGAAATAATTTTACGTCAATTTATTTGGGATCAACTTCTTACCTGAATACTCCGCACAGCATCTGAGCAGAAATTTTCTATACTCTGTTGTTGATCTAAAATATTTTTTAGTTCGTGTTCCAGCTTTATTTTCTAATATATCTTTCTTCTTAAGTCTTTGAATGAATTTTGAATGCTATTCACACTTCATACAAGTAATTTAGCTTTTTTTTCTCAAGAATTTTCTTTCATTTAGAGATTTATTGATCAATTTTCCTTGCAGTCGTTTTTTACAAACTTGCACTCATATTAAATAAATAGGGTATGAACACCAACTATGACTATGAGTTTCCTTAAATGACGTATTTCTTCTACAAATTTTGAATTCAGAATATTTTATTAGTAGTTCTTTAAAGTGTGTGGTGGGGTGAGGGAAAGAGGATTGTTTGTTAGTGTGAATTCTCTCTCAATTTTGTGATTAATCATACCTGATAATTTTCTCTTAACTCATCTAGTAGGAGTTACAGTGAATTTATATATTATTTTATTTTTCATTTATTTTTTCAGAAAAATGTTTCTTTTTTTTTACCAAAAATAGGAAACCATACATCTTAACTTCTACTCTTAATAATCGAAAGTATAAACCGGAATTGAAAATCCCTTCAATTTTGGGAGTCATGGTATAATTCATAGCATCAAGCCATTATTAGTATAATGAGGATTGGCAGCAGACGTAAACCAGAGGAATGCAACGAATAAGCCTATTTCGATATTAAATGCATTACAATATCCAGGAAAGTCTTACTAAACATAAAAACTTGATATTTTTATGCCCGTATTTTATACATTTTATTGAAAAAAAACCTGATTTAAAAAACTAAGCAATATTCTATTTAGTTTCCCATTACATTTAATATAGCTAAGATTCTTGCAAAAATAATTCAGACTTGACACAAGATGAGATTTTTTTTTTTCAATTAGAATGATTATTGTTATGATATTTTCGAATGTCATTATTATTTTTATGATTAAAGTTAAAACTCGCACAGAACATATAATTTTTCATTAAACCTGAACTTCCTACAACGCGATTTATATATAGTGTGATATTTTGGGAATCTAATTTCTACTGTATATTGAAGTTATTTGTATAACTTTATAATATTTCGTCCAACATGTTTCTTGATTTTAAATAATTGTTTCTTTACTCAATTTACGTTGTTTGTAGCAAACAGAATTCTATATTTGAAGAATTTATTTATCTTTTGACCGTCAACTGTTTATTGTTCACAGTTTTAAGTCTATCGCGTAATTTCATGATATTTAAGCAAATGTAATTAAATACGAAGAACACATAACTTCTCCAAATTCATCTTTCATATCCTAAATCTCTTATAAAGAAAAAAAAAAGTCTAACATTATACCAAAGTCAACTAACTAAACTGCATTATCAAGCCTTTGTTGTAATGACTTTTATTGAATATTCTTATAAAAGTATCCATCAAATAATTCGCTTCGTACAGTAAAAATGATGAATTAAGAAATCAATTAAAAGCGAATCGATAACACAAATTCTATACCTAGTTTAAATCAATAAAAATACGTCTGAAACTTCAAAAGCTAAAATATCTAATTTCCCTCAGGTTTCAGATTAAAAATATGCGCATAATATCAACGAACTAAAGTTTGTTTTGGAAAAAAATCGTTTGTCTTTCACAAAAGATTGAGAAGATTATACGGTACTTTAAACCAATAACATATCTGAATTTTAGAAGTATATGCTATTGACAACGAATAAATAAAAGTTGTAAAATTCTAGAAGAGACGAAAGTGCAGTTATTTTTTTAAGAAATATTGTAATATGATTCACACACACACATGTATACTGTTATTCTGCCATTGAATTTTTTTTCTATAAGAGAAATATGACACTATTTTACAGTAATACTTGTTTACTATTTCCTTCCATGCATTTATTTATCCTTTCTGTAAAAATATTCTTAAGAAAAACCTCATGTGTTATTTATGATTATGCCGCTTCTAATTAGCATTACTATTCATGCCTTTTTGATGATGAAAATCGTAAATGACATCTGAAATTTTTTCAAGTTATTCACCAAAACAGTAGAAAAAAAGAAATTTTTAGATAAATTAACGAATTCGCTGGAAAAAGTTTAAGAAAAATCCAAAGTTTTGTTGAAAAATGTGTTTCTGTATTTTAACATTACTTTTAAAATGTGATTTATTTTGGATTTTAGTTCTCAGTATAATTCAATAAAAACCATGTATATGGTTAAGAGTGTTTTTAATTCCTTCTGAAGATCTCATTTTGAAGCTAATAAATAATTCTTCTGTACAAAAGGTATATTTTTAATAATTTATTACTACATTCAAATAATTTATTTGATAGGTTTTTCTGTTAGTGATTTAAATATTTAAGATTGAAAAGTGCTTAGTGAATACTAAGTTCTTAATAATATTATATAAAAATGATGTTTTGCATTGTCTTTTGTTCGAAATTAAGATGAAAAAATAATTTCACTGAATTTGATTCTAGTTTGAGTAGTCCTAGAAGGACTTTTATTTTATATTTGCACTTATACTATTCATAAGTTTATTTTTAATTGTTTAAGAGTTTTATTTTCATTAAGAAGTCAGTTTAAGCCCTTTTACGAAGTATTTTTACGAAAAATAATGAATAAAAATAACTTTATTTTCTTTTTCCAATAGATATTGAGTCCATTTTAAGTCTTCAATGTTTTTAAATTTTTATTTAGGAAATTAATTCTCAATAAATTCTGAGCATGCTATTTTAATATTTTTATTAGAATAAACAAACAGAAACAAAAACAACATCAAATAAAAAATTATTTTTGCATTTATTTTTTTAAAGATAAAATTAATTACAACTAACTAAAAAATTTAATTTCTATCTAATTTAAATTTTTTTCTACTATAATGTAAATTTACGTAATTCGCAATGAAAATTCTTTTAGGAAAACTTATTTAGAATAAAGGTATCAAAGATTTAAAATTTTGCTTTTCTTGAATAAATTTGATTTAATTCTCTAGGATTTATTTCAAGTATTTCGAAACATTTAATGAGAAACTTATTAACTTCAGCTTAATAACTGTGAAGAAAAAGATCCAGACATGGCAACAAAATATGAAACCAGTTTTCTAAAGTTTTATTTGTCTGTACATTTAATTCAAATAAGGACAAAAAGTGTTTTTACTTTTGTTTTCAAAATTCATAAAAAAAATTGTATCCTTAAGAATTAAATTCAGAATTCTTATTGTATCTGTTTTGTAATCGACCCTCTTTTAGTTTCTTATTTTGGTTTTATATCATTATTACACATGCCATGCTCCTTTTTTTAAAATTTTACTAGGGATATTATTGTTAATACTACAGATTTAATGAGCATCTGTCAAAAGTTAGTTAAAAATGTTTGGTATTTTTGAAACAATTAACTATTTTAATGTTAAAGTGTTTAATTTTTTTTTTTTTTTTTTCATTTCTAATGGCAAGACAAATACGACTATAAAAATTAGAACAATTAAAAGAAGTGACCAAAGTCATTGCTTCAAAAATTCTCTATCACGCCATTAAAGTCGTTGGCTTAAAAGTTCTTTACAATGCCAGTAAAGCGCCGTTTCTGCGTCGCCATGAAGTTCTGCTCATCAATGGAGGTGGTCTCTGTTCAATAGACCTGCCGAATTACAGAAAGTACAGCTAGGGATCGTATAGATTCTAATGCGATGGAGATGCTCTTCGAGGCAGTCATGGCCCGTCAAGAGACGGAATTGAGCGACAGCTTGCCACCGCAGACTGATGGGTATTGTCAAGAGATCTTCAGTTCTCCAACGCTTTAACTTTATCCTACTTAAATTGGAATAACAAACCACCAACATTCCCCAGAAGACCAACTCCAAAACTTCGCGATAATAGAGTCGAGAAGAAATGCTGAGAAAAACTGCCGAGAACTGCAGACCACTTTTAATTTTAAATTTTAATTATTACATAAAATTTTAAAATCAATATAATAAATTTGTAGTGTAAAATCTCAAAGCTACGCCACTCTCTATAATTGGTTTGATTTCCTTTCGTTTTTGTGTCGCATTTAAAAGCAACATGTGAGTGACTAATGGCGGACCTTTTCTACAGTTGGAAAACCTCTACCGTTTAGAAAAGGACTTATTTATCTAATTAAAATAGAGCATTAGAAACCATTACTTTTGAAATCTTAATGAATGCATATGATCCCATTCTGTATCTGAGTTTGCAATTAATTTAAGAGATTTGTAATCAATATTTTAAACATGTTTAGCTTTAGAAACTTTATTCTTAATTCTATGAAGAAACAAATCAAAAATAAACTTATAGGAGTCAATTGAAATCGGAAAAACGAAACTTATATTCCCAATGAAAATCAATATAATTTAGAAACAAAAATATCCAATCAGAAAATAAAAAAATTTTATTTATGAGTAAAATAATAAAAAAAAAATGTGAAAACAAAAGTACAGAAGAAATGCAACGTATTTCAGAATGAAAAGGAAACTTAAATTTAAGTTTAAGTTAACCAGAAATTCATTTCAAATGGAAAAGGTAAACGAACGGGTTTTCAGTTAGTAGTCACTCAGTTTGTGTTGAAATTTTTGAATATTGGATGCATTGTTAGAATCGGTATTACTAATCGAAAAACAAGCTGTAGTAATCCTGTTGAACTAATCGTTTCTTAATAAAAGTAGAATTTCAAATACAACTTTAATGTAACGAGAAATATTTACGACGGGTTTCTCACGCGTTTCCCCATAATTAAACTTTTGGGCATTTGCTATGACGTTATTAAATTTGAGAGTTTTTGCTTGTAAAGGAACTATAACTTAAGTAACAAGTTAAGTTAAATTAGAATATGTGTGCACTGAAAACAAAATTGTAAATGATTAATAATGCATTATAAAATTTAAATTTAAATATAAGTAGTTAAAATTTAACATTAATTATAATTTGAAAGAGCATAAATATACAGACCTTAAAAAATTATTAAATATTTATTCTTAAAAATAAAATTTATTTAAAAAATTATAATGTGGGAAAAAAGTTACAAAGACTAAACAATAACAGGCTAGAGATAAGTGAAAAAAAATTCTTTTAAATTAGATAATATATATATATATATATATACCATTGATAAGGTACGAAAAGCTTAATATTAGGATGAGTAAGGGAGGGATTGGAACATTTGAACAGTGAAACTGGACGTGTTTTGATCAGAAAGAGCACTTGACGTTTCTAGTTCAGTAATCATCTGAGAACTGATATTTAATCGGATCCAGCTTACAAGTTTCGTTAATGACTGGGATCTAGTTCGCCATTTGGGAGATAAGTAGAATTTTATAACTATTGATTTTCGATTCTTCTTTAAATAAGAAAAAAAAAATCAAGTTAAAAATTTAACTTCTTTTGACTGACTGTTACTTGCGTGAACTTTATTTCAGATATTATTGACCAAATACTATATTGTGATGCCTTAGCGTCACATATTTTGCAGTGCGGAACTGATACATCGATTCTGCTATATAGTCCTATTGTAGAGCATTATAAAAGTCCAGTTTGCACTTTTTATAAAGTTTAGAAACAAGGGATAGGATGCAAATAGCCCTTTTTGCACAACTCTAATTCATCCTTAATAACACTAAATAAAAACCAAATCTTTTTGCTTCGTATCCGATGTACGAATCGTTTTTAATACTTCTACCACAATTTTAAATTTTTGAAAAAAAAATGTGTTGTTAACAGCGAGCAAACCTCCATCGAAAAAATTTCATGATGAAAAATTTCTGATTATTTATTATTACGAATTTATCAATACACTTAATATTAGATGGACTTACTTAATCACGTATACAAATAAAAAAAACAGATTAAGAATTCTATTTTCAAATGGAAAGTATATTTAATAAATCAAGTAATAAAAAGTTAAATTAATGGCAACTTATTATATGTATCACACTCCAAATGTACAACATAAAACGTGATAGAAGTGATCAAAATAGAAGTTATATGTTCCTTTGGAAATATATATTTTTATTGAAATTTTGGGAAGTTGTTAATATAGAGAGGGAGTCTCTTTGGAAGTTCTACAATAGAATATTAAACCTATACAAAACTGAAATAACACATAAATGAGAATGACGATATTAGTATAATTAATAACATTGCATAATTTTTGCACGACATAATTTTCTTCTCAATTTCAAATTCAAATTAAATTAGAACCTTTAATATTCAATTACATTTTCCAATTAAAATATTTTCCCATTGCAACTTTAATTTATATTTTAGAGTAAAAATAGCAGAGTAATACTAAACATAAAAAGAAATAAATCACATAGTAATTTAAATAAAAGTCATTTTAGTTATTCTCTTACAAATTTTAAACATTGAAACAATTTCAAAGAGGGAAACTCATTTTCCACCAGTAATGTAAAACAGTCATTCAAAACATAAAGTATTTCAAATAGTCATAACAAGCGAAAAAAGATAAAACTTTAAATTTAAATGAATTAAAAATTTAACTAATAATAATTTACATTTCCAAGAATATGATTTAAAAACGATCGCTCATTGGAGAAATTAACTCAACTGTGTATATACCATTTTCATTTCTTTCTATTTTCTCAGGTTCGACAACACTCCTTATCAGAATGCTCAGACCGCTAGACGGAACATGATTGAGCATACTGACTTGGTGCCTGTGTCCTGCGTGTACCTGTTTCAACTGTTCCCCTTCTCGATTGCATTCGATCGGACAATGACCATTCGGGAGGTCGGAGAGAAATCTAGGGAGCTATTCGGTGGAGAAGAGATGGTTGGACTACCTGTAGAAACATTTTTCCTAATGCACAGACCCAGGGTGGCTTTCACGTGGGATAATGTAAGTGATTAAATTTATTAAGGATATAACTGCTCGTACATGATCTTTTTATCCTGATTCAGAAATACTTTGCAGTACAGGAAACTTCTTTTCAAAATGTGTGATGTTCAATATATAGTTTAACTACATTATGGGCGTACTAACAAGAATCCAAAAAATTGTAATATAGAAAAATAAGTAAGTAGAAAGAAGATAAAATGGCGCAAATTATGTTCATTGAGATTTTTTATTGGACAAATTTTATTTAAGGAAAAAACAATTGTGATAATATCGTTTAACGTTATTAAATAAATAATATTATTTATGCAAACTACTTTCCATACCGAATTGAAATTTGAAAAAAAAATTATTATTGTTCTTATCAAAACAAATATATCTAAATCCATAAATTTGTTAAGCATTTTTTACGTCAGTTTTCTCAAGCTCAAATTTTATATAATCTCATTTGATGTTTTAAGAGTTTAAATTTTTAATGTAACTTCTGTTAATAGTCATATTTTACTCTAAATTAATAAATATTCTCTCCGAACCTTTCCCCATTATGTTTATTTCAACATTTCATAGTAGTAAGACTTCATGGTGAGAAGGTCATTGAATCGATACCAGATCTAATGAGGGGGGGGGGGATTGAAACATGCATGAGTTGGAATCTCTAAAAAAAGCATTTAAGTTTCCTCGGTATATTTTGAAGTTTATGACACATTTGTTTATAGAATAATGCCTTGTTAATCGAAAGATTACAAATTTCTGATTTGGCTGGACACTTAAGAAATAAAATTCAATTTTTATCTGATAATTTTGATTAACAAAAAAGTAACAAAAGTTTGCCAGTAGTCAAATGCGCAAATCTTGAGTTAAGTAAATTCTAAAAACTCTATAAATTCAATGCGATTAAAAATAAGACATAGAACTTATAAAAAATTGAACAGAAAACATTCAAATGGTTCTCTCCAGAGCTTTGGGGGCAGAACTTCTCATACATCTTTCACAGCAGGTATGTTAAATTGAAACAGAATGTACCCGTCACTTAACTGCAATCCCCAATTTGAAGTATCATGTAGTCGGATTGGATACTTTAATATAATAATACGTGAATGTATCCAAAAATGTATCAGAACGCTACTATTTGTGAACAGTATCGATACAATAAACCCAATAATTCAATAACTGAAGTTATTTTTTTTCTTATTTTTCTATGTAAAATTATGATAGTTAATTATTCAATAAATATTAGTCTTTGATTGAATAAAAGATAATTTATTGAAAGATAAGTGGAATGTATATGATATACTATACATTTATTTTCAATGCACTAAAAATGAATAGTTCAGAGTACATTACTAATCTTGAAGACATTTATAAGAGTTGAACAAATATCTGAACATATTAACTCGTTTCGACTAATTTAGAACAAATGTTAAGAAAATTATTATATAGCACTAAGTATTATTCAGTAGGTATTATTTAAAGGAAAAAAAATAAGATACAGTATATCTCTTGAAAAATGAAATTACTTTTTAAATGCTATCAGTTTTCAGAAGGAATTTTGTATACATCAAAAAGTTAGCAGTATAATTTTTGCCTTTTGATGTTTCAGTTTTGATATTTCAATTTTCAAATAGGATAAACATACACTTTCGAAGTTGCCTACTCCTCTAAGTTGACCCCCTTCATTATGTTGACTATACAAGTATTTACTTAGTACTAAATACTCGTATAGTCAACATAAATTGTGTTTATAATAAAAGTTTATATTAAATTGCATTTAAATAAAGGTTTTGTTGATCATTTAGGCTGTGATCGGCCGGACTAATTTTCCATTTATTTAGCATATAAATTCACTAGTTGAATCTACTTTATAACAAGATAATTTAAACCTTAGTTCTAACTCATTTTATTTCCCTTAACATAAATTATCTACCCATATTTTGTTATTTTAGCATGTTACGTTATATCAAACATTCTAATGCTAATGAAACAATTAAAAATTAAGGGAAAATGTCTACGCATGTTTGAGTGACACAAGCATATTTGAAATAATTTTTTTTTCATTTATGGTTATGAAATGGATTAGATTTAGACCAACACTAGGTTTCTTTTAAATTTTTGTTTTTCATGTAGAATGATTACGTAATAAGAAAATAGTTAATTTATTAGTTTTGAATGGTATTGTGTACTATGGGTCTTTGTTGTATTTTTATTGCATATAATTTCCATATTCTATACAAAAGAATAAAGTGTAAGTTTAATCACTTGTACAGTCAACCGTACAATTAGCATAATATACCAATTTCAGTATATAGACCAGTTTCTTTCGTTTATTTCATCTCTAAACTTAAAGAAGTTCTACTGTATTATATACATATTTTTGAGGGGGAGGGGGAATATAGATAAACATAAGCATATTCTTCTTTGTTTTTCTTCAGGTTCCCATTTATCAGCCATTTAACCTGACTTTAATTCTACCCAATTTCAACAATCCTCCTAAAATCGAGAATATTGAATTTTTTTGAATGCAATATAGGGCATTTCCACTGCTTTTTTGGGGGAAATTATGATTATTACTTTAAAATATACTTCGAAGATTGAAAAACGTACGAACGAATTATTAAAATAGGCGTAAAATATTTTTAAAAATAGAAGGAAAGAATGTAATTTTGCTGAAATCTTCAGTATTTTTTTGTTCTTATGGCTGAATTTTATTGCATTCAAATAAATTCAATACTCTACTTTTAAGAGGAAAATAGGAATTCCATAAGACTATTATTAGACTCACGAAATCAAAATACCTGATAATAAAGAGCCTTAAATCTTTACTTATTAATATCTAAAAGTCTTACAACTTTTAAGCTTCTAAGTGTACTTTAAAAGCAAAAAGTATACAAAATAAAAAGCAAAACTTCAGCAAATTTTTTAAAGAAGTAATTTAGTTTCATTAGAATTTCTGAATCTCAATATTACTGAAAATAAGAATGCCATTCTACCTCAAAAAAAGTATTTGACTTCTAAAAGCCATCAATTTTCATTGCGCTACAAGATATGAGTAGTTTTTTTTTTTTTTTTCAAATAAAAGAAATTAATGAATATTTTGAGACAACCATATGAAATGAAAAAATTCCCATTTATAGTCTTAATAAAGCAAAATAAAAAAAAAATTACATGTCTTAAGAGATCTAAAGAAATTGCATTATACTCATTTTACATTTATCAATGACACACTAGTTCAATATTAATACATTTTTTTTTTCAAATTCAGGAAATTGCTTTGTTCAAAAAAATCTAAAAGTAGAGAAAAATGTATGCCTCGTAAAAGCAATTAATCAAAGAATGTATTTCATTATAAAATTCAATTTATTTAACCCCATAATCATTAAAGCATTCGAAATTTTTCAAATTCCAGATATTTTTAAATTTTGATAGACTTTTGCGACATTCTTTGGAAATGACTGCGTGGAAGTAAAATATTTCTAAGAAAGTACAGATTTCAATTAAACTATTTTAGAGGAATATAAGCCAAACTTCTCATGGGTTTCTTATTGAATCTGTCTAGCATCGACTAAAATTTGTAAGCAACATAATCAGAATTACTGAAAGAAAAGACAGTGAGAACTATTTTCCTTTTATATAAGTCCATGGAAATAATATATCAATTATCTTACAATGAGCTTACAATTATCAAATTTATTTTGAATATAAAAAAATATTCTATCTTATTTTGAGTGAAATTTATCAATCGCGAATATCATAGAATAAATATATCATATATCCCCTTTACGAACCCAAACAGGAGGAAATTTTCTTTAAATATATGAAAAGGTAATAAAAATTTAAAGAATCATGAATTGTGCAGTATCTTTTAAATTTATTAATAGATTTCAAATAATTTTTATTGTGTGTATCAAAAAGACAGAAGTGTATAAACTCGAATTCGAAATTAAATTTAAATCCAAAATGCAAGAATTTTGTAGACTTATTTCGAAATTCAAAGAGGACATTCAAAGAGGAAAATGTAAACTTCATTTATAGTATGTAGTCTAAGAATTTGTAAATATATACACTTCTATGAATAGAAATGATAATTTTAAACATAAAAATTTGTATTATATTTTATGCAAAACATCTCAATCAAAATATGCATATACTTTTATTACAAATCGTAATCAAGCAGTTAATTTTTAAAAATTTATATATGTAAGCAATTTCTATAAGAAAATTCAAAACTTCTTAAAACAGGGACCTCTTAGAAAACAAGAAGGGATTCAACTAAATTTATAATCTCTATGGACTCATGAAAATCATTGAAACACGTTTAGATATCTGGGCATCCTAAAAAATAAAATTTTACAATAATTTTCCATTTCATTTTTATTTTGTTAAATATTTTTAACATTCTTCATAAACAAAAAATTTCATTCCCTTTGTATAACAAAAAAAATAACATTTATACATTCTCAATATAATTAAATCGATTACAAGTGCTGTGTGACTGCATTTCAAATTGAATTTTATTCCAATTAAAATAATAAATTATTTTCTGGTATTCGTTTTGATATAATGTAAACGAAATATATTGCTTCTTCCCAGAGTAAGAGCTTTATTTTGATTCGCGGTAAATCGAGTTCTAGAATTTCGAAGAAATGAAACTCCAAATGGTGAAAGCGCAATTTTGCTCTTGAAAAGATCACATGAACCGCAGTGACACATGAGACATAAAGGCTCCGCGTCGTTCGTGGGGCCGTCACGAGAACTATACTTCGTTGAAGACGAGCCGAAATAGTTCACAGAATTGATAATAAGCCAACAGATGCGGCACTCAAGCATTTGGATCAATATTACTTCTTTTTATTTGTTTGAAAGCTAATCAGAAGGTAATTCATTAGCCATGCACAAATTTAACGAATGTTGATGTACAAATGGGTGTTGTAACACAATTATATCTAACTCAGCTAATACATCAAATTAGTTTAAAGTTAAAGTCTATGTGGGAGACTCATTTTTTAAAATAGAAACTGTTTACTTTATAAAGAATACGATCGGCGACAGAGTGTAATATTTTCTTTGTGTAATACTTATCACCACCTCGCTACAATCTTTCAAACGTCGCTTGAAAATCTTTTCCTTTGGGATTTTTTTCAAAAATGTCTTGAAGATGATGCGCGTAACACTAAATCTGTGACATCCTAGCATCACTGTCTAGTATTTTATCGAAATTCACTTAACATTCAATCACTAAATGAACAGTCAAAATAATCAGACAACCAAATCTTTAACTTAACTTTATTCTTATTTAAGAATATTCAAAAACTGATATGGGTATTCTGAATGCGGAGCGGAAATCTTCATATGCCCGGACTTGAAAATTAATATTACAAAATTTTACTCATCTTACAAATAACAAACTGGATCCGAGTAAATAATAAAACTTGTATATAAGCTAGATCCGATTAAAATTCGTTCTTTCATGATCACTTAACAATAAACGTGGAGTACTATAACGCTCTTTCTTTTCAGCGTATGAACACACAACATTGCTATTCAAACTTTCCGATCTCTTTCTCTGCACTCATCCTACTCCAAACTCTTCTTATCTCTCTTTTCCTATTCACTACACTTCATTTTATATAAAGCTGATTTGCATAATTCACAACTCGAGGCTCTCCAATCGAACAGTGTCCGCGGTAGCCTAGTGGTTAAGGCATCGGACTCGCGCGCCGCAGGTTTCGTTGAGTCATGGGCTCGAGCCTTGATACTACCAAAGATCCGTCATGTAGTCGGGGTTGATGCACGTTGAATCTGTAGAGCCCAAAGTCTTCCCATTGGCAGGATGTAGAGATTGAGGAGAGGGGGGTGCTAGCTCAGGTGTCGTCCTCGTCACTTGACCGAGGTACAAAATTACGAGGTCCGTCACCAATAGCCCTTGTGTTGCTTTCAGTACGACATTAAGGAAACCAAACTAAACAATTTCATACGCCCATAAAATCGGTTGAAGAGAAATACGTATGAGAACCACGTTACAAATTCTCATGAAAGAAAATAAACCTATACTAGAGCTTTATTTTCTTTCATGAGAATAAGTTATAGTTCGCTCAGATAAGCATTTAGATATTATGAAAGAGCACCTACCATTTCGATTCCTGGACGCAACGTTAATCCAATGGAATTTCTACTACTACCTCTAAATCTATAATATTCTTTCTATTTAAATTCAAACAAAAAAAAATCCACCTGAAGAGCAAAATATAATGAAGGCTTCCAAGGAGTTTACATTTTTTCCACGATTTTGGAAAATATTTGAGAATACTCGTATTTTTAATTACCGTAAAACTTTTTTGCGAATAATTAAAATAAGGGTAATAAAATTTTTAAAAATTGGAGGGAAAATGTAACTCCACAGAAACCTTCATTATTTTTTGCTCTTTAGGTGGACTTTTGTTCAATTGAAACAGATAAAAGATTTAAGGACGGTAATAGAAATTCCATAGGATTAACATTGCATTCGCGATATCAAAATGGCCGGTAGACGGGAGCCTCAAGGGAAATTTTCGGGTTTTTTTCAAACCTGACACAAATGGTAAGCCAACATTCTCTGAATTTCGTCTTCGGTCGAATTAATTCTCTGAATTTAACTCGACCGATGACAAACTTTCTGGTTCATAATTAATAATTATATAAAATAAAATGTTATGAAAAATTAAAATTCGAATTATTTCAAAAATCTTGATATAATTTGCTGGTCTACAGAGAGATGCTTGGTGTAGACAGCGACATTAGAACAAATTATAGATGGAATACTGGTACATTCAATTTACTTGTCAAAATTATTCAAATAAAATCAAGAAAATTTTACAGTAAGTAAAGGTAGAAACCTTGCAAATTGTTTTTCTGGGTTTATTTATAATAACAAAAGGCGAGAGACCAGATGATACTAAGAAAAATATTAATAGGCATAAGAAATCAACAAATAATATATTTTTAAAATAGGTCACTCACTTTATCATTTTAAAAATAAACTCTTGGATTTGCATTCATCGAGCTTTAACACATGGATCAATAAGTTCCAAGACTAACCCAGAGATGGCGCTCGTAGTAAACCAGTAACTAGATCTTTCTAGAGTACTAACCTTTGCTTGAAACGTGTCAAAATTTTAAGTCGATCGGACCAGAAACAGCTGAGTTATCGAGGTTGGAGTAAAGTCGTTTTGTAGTTTGTTTAAAAAATGGAAAAAACCGAGTTTCGTGTTCTGATAAAACATTGTTTTTTAATGGGTAAAAACACCGTGCAAGCGAAACAATGGATTGAAAAATGTTACCCGGACTCTTGTCCATCAAAAGCAACGATTTGTCGGTGGTTTGCCGAGTTTAAACGTGGTCGTACCGACACAAATGACGCGGAACGCTCGGGTAGACCTGTGGAAGCCGTTACACCGGAAAATGTGAGTGAAGTGACAAAAATTATAATGAAAGATCGTAAAGTGAAGCTCCGTGAGATTGCTGAGATGACACAGATATCATATGGAAGTGTATTTACTATCCTTCATGAAAAATTGAGCATGAAAAAGGTTTTTTCCAAGTGGGTGCCGCGATTGCTTTCGATGGAACAAAAACAGCAACGAGTCGATGATTCAGAAAGCTGTTTATCGCTATTTACTCGCAACAAAAAAGATTTCTTGCGTCGTTACGTAACCATGGACGAAACATGGATACATCACTACACTCCAGAGTCGAAGCGGCAGTCATCTGAGTGGCGCACAGCTGGCGAAAGCCGTCCGAAAACGCATCAGTCAGCTGGCAAAGTCATGGCGTCAGTTTTTTGGGATACGCATGGCGTGATTTTCATTGACTACCTCGAAAAAGGTAAATCGATCAACAGTGATTATTATATTGACTTGCTGGTGCGTTTGAAGGAGGAAATCGCAAAAAAACGACCGCACAGTCTCGGGACTTATTGATCCATGTGTTACTGTTTGTTTTAATTATTAAAATTTCACTATCACCATAAATATAATGAAAAGTTAAGTTTGGGTTTTTGAAGGGATTTTTTTTATTTGGAGTTTTTTAAAGGAAGGGAGCCCGACGCCTTTTTGAAATAGAGCTGCCGTGTGCCACATAATATGACACGTATTGAGGACACGGGTCTGATAATTTGATTCTCATTCTCAATTTTCGTTTAAAACCGAACATCATTGGCTGTATAATTTAATTTACTTTACTACAAGAGTAGAGTTCTATTCCTTTTCAGGTAAGCCAACTAGATCCAGAATAATAATTACAGATTTAGTATATTAAAAAACAGATTGGCTCCTTTTCTCCTCTGAGAACATTATGTTCATTTTTGAAAAATCCATTGCTTCTTCTAAACTTTACAATAATAGCTCTAATACTACGAGAATAGTTCAGAAAGTACTTATGTACTTTTGAACCATACTTATGTATAGTTCAAAAAGTACGTTGCTAAGGCAAGTTGATATTATCAATTTGTGCTACCATTTGTTAAACGGTGCCCAAACAAATTTGATAATAATTCGGAGGTTAGTTTTTATTGATGCCACGATGAATTGTCATCTTCAATAAGACCTGTATTCATCATTATACACCGGTAGCTAAGTGATAATCAAAACAATGGGCTGCTTTTGGTAAATCTGCTTCAAAGATGATGAGGATAGTCTCAGCCCGAGAGAGAAAGGTAATGGCGATAATTTGAGAAGATGTGAAAAAGATCGTACTCATAGACTTCTCATAAAAAAAAGGAAACGATCACTTGACAATACTACAATGAATTACCCTATTCCTCTTATCCTATATCCCATTCCTAACACTAGTATTTTTAAGCCGCCTTCGTATATTTTGCATTTTGAACACTTTCAGATATTCCATTACTGTGGGAATACATTACGAGATATGACTTGTAAATAACGAGACTGACGCTGCTACAGAAGAAGTATGCATGCGCCAAACGCCTGCTACAGACAGCTGTTTAGCGTGAAACCATCTCTTTCGAATGCAAGGCCTCTAATACTGAAAACAAATCCGAACAACCCCCGTTTTTTTTTAATTTTTTTTTTTTTTTTTTTTTTTTTTTTTTTTAACTGGAAAAACGAAAAGTGAGTAATTAACTGTTGTGAAATTTCACATGAAACAAAGAAAAACCGCTGCTGAAACTTATAATTTATTGAAAGGAGTGTTTAGCAATGAATGTTTATAACGGGCACATGTTTTCGAGTGGTTTAAGCGTTTTCGATACGGCCGAGACGATGTTGAAGAGGATTCACACTCCCGGGTCGCCCTTCTTCGTCAAATACGGATGACACTATCAAAAAAATCGGTAACTTCATTCGATCTGAATGTCGGTTAATCCAAGGCAATGCGCCGACTCATTCTGCATTGTCTGTCAAGAGGTTGCTAGCCAGGTTCAGCATCCCTGTGTTAGACCACCCGCCTTATTCGCCGAATCTTGAGCCAAGCCATTTTTATCTGTTTCCTAAGGTGAAATCTGAATGAAAAAGAACAAGATTTGAGTCTGTTGAAACTGTGAAAGAGAAAACAGCCTGAGGCCTATAGAGACTTCCAGCACTGTTTCGAACAGTGAAAGATTCGCATAGAGCGTTGTAGGGATAGAGGAGAGGTGTATATTGAAGATGATAATAAGTAAATATTTACGAAATCAAAATAAAATGTTTTGCAGCGTCAGTCACGTTATTTAATAGCCAAACTTTGTGCTGTGTAGATGAGCGTTAAAATAATACTTGATTACACAAGAGTATTTTTAAAATATAAACTTTGGCGACGGCTATGTGATGCGATTGGAACCCATCATTGATTTCAGATTTTAAAAAAATGGGAGTTATCCTAAAATACTTCATTATTTACATGTGATGCAATATTAATTCGTCAGAATCTTCTCTAACACAATGATAATATTTCTTTTGTTGGAACATAAATATAGTGACTGTAAAAATAGAAATTAAGGATTATTTTAATGAATAGAAATTTACTGTAATTAATTTAAATTTTTGAGTCAGATATGTTTCAAAGTATTTTTAATTATCTTAAAAAGATTGCAGAAAAATTATTCAATTAGTTTTTAAAATATGAAAAAAAAATATATATATATATAAATTTTGTAATGTCTAGAAAGATAAAATTTATCAACTGCACTGCACGAAGTAAGGAAATAATCCAAAATTATTTTCAAAACTATGATGCATCCATACTGAAGCGTATAAATTATATAACTAAAAGAGAAAAAAACATGTTATAGAAAAATAAATATATTTAAATTTACTTTAAAGATATTTTTCCGAACTATCTTAATTTTCACGAATGAATTAAATGCAATAAATTATACTCAGGTTAATTATGGAAGTTTAAAACCAACTTCACCAGTACTTAGAAAAAGAATGTTTGGCACAAGATTTTCGTAATTAAAAACATTTTTCTCATTAAAACAGTATACAAAAATTTTAAAAATCGTCTCTATATATAAGTTTTTTTTCATGAAGCTTTATTTTATATTAATTTCTTGATTTCACAAATGACAATTGCAAGTGTATGCAATTAGTGTGTAATAAATTAATTACATATAATGCGAAATAATTTTATATAACTTAAACTTTTTTTTAGTTATAGTTTTATATTTGTAAATAAATCTAGGTACTAAAGAGTTTGAATATATTATGGCGTCTCGAAATTTTTTTTTCTTATAACGGTATCTTTTTCTTCTGATTTTATTCTCATATCATTACTTAGTAGAAAAACAAATAATTACTGATAACTGCTTGGAATTATTAACTTAAAACACTTGATGTTAACTTAATTATTCCTTTTTTGGCCACGTGTTTTAAAAAGATAAATTCATATGCGTTCTAACAATTGAGTCAGCCTGCAGTTATCTGATTCATAAAACAGCAGCCTCAAAAGTTCAAAGTTTGATTCAGCTGAACCATTGATTGATCGTTTATTAACATCGTACTTAGAAACAGCACGAAGACTATTGGCGACGGACCTCATAATTTTCAACCATAGCCAGGTGATTAGCACGACACCAGAATCCGAACCCCACTCTCTTAACTTCCACGCACTTGAAGGATTTGGAGCTCGAATAGATTTAAGGCTTCTACACGACGGGGCAACCATGACCACTCGGTTACCACGGCTACTTGGTTCTGCAGAAAGCCGTCATTTGAAGGACTAAAGTTTCTGTATATCCAATTCAAACTGTTCTCGTAATGATATAATATGGAAGATAGGAGAGGGAATCTCTGTGTAGGTTACCTTTCACGTTATTTGATCTTGATTCAAACTGACAAGGTCTGTCGCTAAGTTAGAAGATTTTTAATTATTGTTGCTCTAAAAAGACTGCTTGCTGAGGGCCTCTTAATTTTAAATTGCAGTCAAATGTCGAGATAACACTGATGAACAAAAAATAAAGTCGAAAAATTAGCATATCAGGGAACGAAGAGGCAGAGCAGACTGAAAGACCAATCAAGATATTAACTAAGGTGAGATACGATCGCACATGCGCAGATATGTAGCTTGACTTAATGCGGGAGTGTCGGAGCGGGATAAAGCGGTCGTATAAGCTTAGCATTTCTGGTACAGCGATTGCATGGCGTATATCAATTAAAAAGACATCTAGTTCCTGCCTCAGTGTGAAATGTCGAACAATCAATCTGTTAGATGACACCTAGATGATCTTAACCGAAATAAAATCATTAGAAAGACAGAGGAATTAGAGGAAAGACGAAGTTTGACAAATGTAGATGAGGAGTTCGGGATTGCTTACAGCATGGAGAAAATTTCATATAACAGGAACAGCTGTCCGACGGTGATATTCACTCTAGATACGACATCGCGGTTTTAAAAAGATTAAACTGAAAGAGAGAGAAGTTGAAATTACATAAGTATAAGTTCTGATTTTAAAAAACTGAAAATATAAATCTAAATAATTTTAACTATAAAATAAATTACAGTTTCAGAGATTGATACAAATTGATTCTTTATATCAACTACGATTACAACCTCTTTCACATTTGGGTTTGTTGCTTACTAGTAGGAACAAAATCCACTTAGTGAACTCATTTACCTGCTATATTGAAGTCGAGCCACCAGTTCAAGTCTGGTTCTGCTATAGATAGTCGTGTGGATTATGACAACTGTTGCTCGCAAGTTTAACTACGCCTCAAAGCGTTTTCATACAGCGATGTAAAAATTTGATGAAAAAGTTACCAATTTAGATGACTTTTTGTCATCTAGTTGGGGCTCTAAATTTATTTTAGAAAGATTAATTCAGATCAACTAGCCATAATTTTGATTGAGAGAAGGAAAAAGAATAATAATAATAACCCTTGCTTGAAAAATTTCCACTCCATGTTTGAAAAGATTTCTGCAAAAGAACAGTTTCTATTGTCCCAATGACGCGCTTTCTTTGAAACAGAATTCACAAAAGTACAATATCCTATTCATTTATAGCTGAATCTTTCCAACGAGACAGGCACCGTGCCGACGCCAATATACAAAGGCACCACATTCCTTATCTTTTATAATGTTGAGCTTACAAAGGAAAATTTATTATATAGTTGCAGTTACGTACCACGAGAAAAATTACAGATCCGGCATCCTTTAGATTAGATAACCCAAATGTCCTTTATTCATGTAAATTAATCAATGAACTCGTTTTGGTTACTGAATGAACAAACCCTAACTAAACATTCATTTTCCACTTAGATGTTTTGATAGAGCGCGGTGTTACGCACTCAAAAGACATGGATTGACTGATTGACAATCGAAGCCTTCGGAAACGCTTCTTATTTACATTTTAATTTAGATATTATAAACTTGCTAATTAAAACAACAATCTCTTTAAAGAAACTTTAAGAACGAGAGATGGAAAATATTTACCTTGAGATGTAATCTGATAATTTATAATTGAAAAATAACCTTTAGATATTTTAAAAACATCAGGATCTCTAATTTAATTAGATAGATTCCAAAAGAAAATTTAATAGCATCTATCAATTTATAGATATAAACAATTTTCAATATGCAGTTAACGTTAAGAAACTTATGACAATTTTTTGATTAAAAATTGCTAATCAATATTTTAAAATTTTGTAAGTGAAAGAAATAAATGAATTCTGAGACAAAGACACTTCACAGAACATAATTTATTAAAACTTAAAATATAAGTATGAATTTATACATATTAGTGATTGATAATAATATTGTATATGGGATTTATTGATTGCTTATTTACGACCTTTTCAATTTATTGTTAACAAATCGAACCAGGAGTCAATTTATTACTTCTACATTTTGCTGAATGATAATAAAAAGGGTGTTTAGAAAGTAAAAGTTCTGATCCTCTGATGCTCAAAGATATATTTTTTTTCCAATAAAGTTGGCTGCATTGTGTTCAAGGTCTAAATCTTTGGAGTAAAATGAATGCTCCATTGTCTCAGTCAGTTAAAAACTCTTTATGTAGTATCGTGTTGAAATAAATGTCTGTATTCTGAATCCCACTACCTGCGAATTGAGGAGTGTAATCCAGTTTCTTCTCTCGAAGGGAAACGCGCCGTTCCAGAGTTTACTGGTATGGTGTCATGAACCATACAAATGTGTACAAAAATGTTGCTGTGAGAGTAAGGTTACGCAGAAAAAAAATTCAAAACCATTGTTTTGACTAGAAAAATCATAACCTCTGTTTTTTGAAACCATGAAGAGATTCTCTGTATTTAATCTTTGTTTTTTATTGCTACCGAGCAATAAAGAGAAACCCTAAGAAATTATACGAAGGGGAAAACAGAACAAAAGAAGAGGAATGTGAATGAAAAGATTGCGTTTGTTGCATGGCAATGCGCATTGCCACACAGCCAACGCCCTAAAGCAACTCTTGAACTACGAATATTTGGTTGAGACATCCTCAACCACCTTTCACATAGCCCTGATCTGGCACTTTCAGATTTTCATCTTTTTATTTCTCTGAAGTCATTTATGGGAGGAAAAAATGGTTTTTTTTTTTTTTTTTTTTTTTTTTTTCCCGTTGAGGGCTATTAAACCATGGGCCAAACAAGCGGCGAGAGATTTTTTTTTTTTTGACAATAGTAGAAGGAAACTCATCCCTCGGCTTATAAAGTGCATCATGAAGGAAGGTTTACCATCTCAAAAAATGGTGTTTTATATACGTATATTATGTTGTAATTTTTTTAAGAATATATTACCTTCTTGGTTTTTAAGAAATTCGGTACTCTCACTTTCTGAACCAACCTTATAATCAATCGATTTTTCAATTGACACGGACACTACGTCCTAAAAAAGTAATAATATTTACCATTCTAAAGTAATATTCAACACTGAGTGTAAAAATACTTTATTATCAAATTAAAACTTAACGATTATTAGCCTTTCGATTGCGTTGTATAATGTGATAACAAAAATTATTTATTGCGTGAGTCGTATAATAAAAATGCTGATTTTGGAAACATTTAGATTAAAATGCTTGATAAATTTACTTAAAATTAAACTATCTTATTTGTATTATCTTTTTGAACTTTCTAATCTTCAATCTTTTTTTTTTTTTTTTTTTTTCACAATATAAAGTTTTAAGATTTTTAAAATAGTAATAAAATATTAAGGTTCTGACAATAGTTCATTTGTTCTTTAAAGCATTATTAATTCTTCTAATGAATGATCTATACTATTAATGATTTAGATATATAAAAAGAAATTAGCGAGTGGAGAACATTTACCATAACATGTTTCACTACAATATCTTTGAATTTTATGAAGTTGAGTGCTCCAATTTAAAACTAAAAAGGCAACATGCTTTGGTTATTTTTAAATTTTAATCTTTTATTACAAAACTACGCTTTCTCCGAGGAAGCATCGATCAAGAGATAACAAATTTTCACTTCAAATAAAAAAAAAAGATTATATTTCATTGGTTATTTGAAAATCTGTAAAAAGGGGGTAAAAATGTCTTCTAAACATTTCTAAATTAGTAAATAATAGTCATGAAATAATTAAATAATCTGAAAATATGCTAGCAGCAACTTAGAACTAAAATCTCCTTACTTTTTCGTTTCTTAGAAAAGCATGCAAAATCTGCTAAATATCATCTATAAAATATATCACAATTTTCAACATGCATTGTCAAATAGTTTTTCAAAATGACTTTTTAAAGGGAATTGTTTGTATTCTTTAATATCAAAATAAATAAAATTAAGACTTATCGGCAAATTTCGACAACTATCAATCACATTTTAATGTAATATGATAAGCGTTCATATTTGCTATAATTTATAAAGCGTCGTATTTCTATCATTGATGTCTCTTTGAAGAAATTTTGTGGTAACAATTGTTTACACTCGACGAACATCAGTTGCAAGCTTCAATATATTCTAAAGCTCTACAAGAGGTTTTAAATATGTTATGAGATAAATTTTTTAAAGCAATGTCTTAAAGTAAACAGTTTTTTAGTTAGATATGCGTGTACTAATTACCTATAAATTCCCCTTAAGATTTCTGAGAGGAAAACCGTTAAGGATTCATAGCATATTTGAGTGTCTTTACACAAAAATTTAGATTTTACTGCGATTTAAAAACAACCTTACAGGTCAGAGAACAGTGCTGAAGTTATGAGATATCTAGGTAACATGGTATAAAAAAATATATCGATATTCAAATCATAGATATATAGAAATAATAACTAATTTTTTTGTTTTTTAAAAAGTGATGTAATCATAATTATAGTAAAAAGTAAAATAAACATAATTACATCAAAACATAATACGAGTGTAATTATGCTTTGATCCAGAATCAAACAATAAGTTTTGATTCTGGAAACCTTATGTCACAAAAGAATTGATATAAGTTCTATAGGTCTTTGAATGAGAATCTTTAAATTATTTTTTAATTATTATTTATAAAATTTTTAAAAAATATTGTCAAATGGGGACAAAATGAATAAGTGAAACATACAAGTTTATTTCATCTTTAGAAACTCTATATATTGTAACAAATTTTTATTTTTAAAGTATAAACAATTTTCTTTCATTGTTTAGATCTACATTCTGCAAAAAGTAGTCGTCGAACTGGAATGCCTTAATTCTCACTTCACGAAACATACCATCTGTGATCGCAGAAACAGTGCTTCGACGCGGAATCTACTCCTAAAAGGACAGATGCGACTCATCGAAGAATGGGACGCGATCATCTACCTTTGTGTTCCTCTGTAAGTTTTCAATTCATTTTCCGTTTTAAAAAACATTGTCGAAAGGAGAAAAATAAATTTTAAGTGATTTCAAGAGACTAGACTGTTTTTAGTTTTTGCTCCCGTTTCCTATTTTATGAAATGCTGCGAAATTTATGGGTATTACTCTAATATTTCCAACAATATCAAGAGTCTTAGAATATTTTTATGAAATAAAATAATACAAATTTTAAGAGATGTTTAATATACTTACATAAAACATGTATTTGAAAAAAAGTGACAAGTTTGGATATATATATATTGTGTGTGTGCATGCGTGCATATATATGTAGGATTTTCCATCTAATTATTAAACAATTCATTTTTATTTTTTCAATCTACTGTAAAACCAGTTCCTCCGATACTCAATAGATGTCGCCACTAATCAGAGTCATGTGATAAGCTCATGCAGCGCCACCTATCCCAGAACAAAACTGAGTGACATTTCGTTTTCGCCCTCTTCTTTCCCCCACTTTTCCGCTTCTCTTCTCCTTCGCTACCCGCTTCGGAAGTAAACTTCAAACGCCCGAGCGCGTTCCAGCGCCCATCGCCAATTTGGGTTAAATGAGGCAGCCATCTATCTTTATCAGAAGAACTGGTCAACTTGTCATATCATAGTGTAAATACTTTTCACTCTTCATCATCTCTCCTAATAAACAAGTAAAGCTACTGCGAGCCTTTTCCTTGAATATCAACAACAATAACACATGGAATCCAGAATTACCCCCGTAGACAACCAGCCCTTTACGTAAGAGCAAACCATCGTAGATTCGGGATGAACAATCTCCAT
>BMAW01024576.1:53066-96533 GCA_019974015.1 Nephila pilipes
CCTTGCGTACCAGACATTATTTTAAATTTTCAAAAGCATTTTATGTAAAATAATTGTCATTTGTTACTGTAGAAGCTATTTCTGTATGCTTTAAAATTCAAATCTTTTCTCGAACAGATCACTGATGATATGTCGGGGGAAAACATGGAATTAAACTTCTAAATACTACTAGCATTTTATTCCTATCAAATTATTTCGTATTTATTATAAGATATACTTGCTCTATTGTTTTTAATTAAGTGTTTATCTTTAATGATATATGCAGCCTTATAAATTTTATGAAATCCTAATAATAGATGCTGTAATCGTTTTGAACACAATTTTTGCATACGAATACACAGGGGACTCATATGAAAGTGGAAAAACTAAATTGCTAATTTAATGGGATTGCTACACGAAATTAAATGGTGAGAATTAAATATATGGAAAGAACTGTGTGTATGTTTGATAATTACATAAATTATTGACATATATTTTTGGTCCATAAGACAAACGTATTTATAGAGAAAAATCGACTGAAAATTAAGGTTGCGTCTTATGGACAGAAGATAACACACACACACATACATTAAAATACGATAAATATAAATCATTATATTAAAATTTTTAAAAAATCTTGTATAGTATTTCTACAAATACTAATAAATTTCATTCTTCAAATAATTTTATTCGGTTTAATTCTAGAAATCTTCTTTGTCTGAACTTTTTCCTTTAATAAAGGAAATTGTAAATCTACGAGACTTAATGAGATAATCAATTCTATAAATCGTCCCACATATATTTGAGTGCATCTTGTGATTAAAAAGTACTGTTAAATTGAAATTATATTGCATATTTTTAGTTTCCAAATGTAATATTCTTAGATTTGGGGTAATTCAAATTCTTTCAACAACTAAATGTATTTCAAGTGCATTATTTGGTCAGTCAATAATTCAAAGTTTATGAAGGACATTCATTAAATACTTTAGATAGTTAAAAAGTAATCTAATTATTCGATAAACAATACTATAATGAAAAGGTATTCTAATTACATAATATATAAATACTATAATTAAAAGGTATTCAAGGACGTTACATCTATTCTTTCACTAATTAATACTTCCAATTATAATTATTTTGATAGTTAAAATCCTTGACATTTGCACTATTTACCAGATCACATATGCCAAACCTTCTCACATGTGCATCTAATTTTCACTATCCACATTTTCCTACGCAATTGCTTTTTATTCTTCTACTACAGAACGATTTAACTGCTCATAAACAAAATATTAACGAAGGGTTGGGAGAGGAATAAAAAAGACACCCTCAGTTATTTTCCTCGTAAAGTGACATCGGAGATTGATCTTCCGGTGTCCTGTGTACCGCCAAGCTGAGGAGAACGCTTCCATTATGCCAGACCTCACGTACGCCGTGGCGACTCGCTTTGCTTCTTCATTGGCGCAAATTGAATCATCCTGGGCCATTATTCAATGGGTGATGAATGAGTGGTGCGCCAAAATCTTTCTTTTTTTGGCGAAGATAAAGGGAAAAAAGGACGGGTGCGATAGTGATATCCAATGCCCTTATGTTGTCGAAATTTAAGAGGCAATTGGGTTTTCCAGTTCGATGTTGGAACGTGTGGTGAGAAATCCGATGAAAAGGGTCTTGAATCTGTTCGTGTAATTTATTTTCAAAGTTTGGTAGTAACATTTTAAAGGAATATTAGAATTTGAGGTGATTCTTGAAATACTAAATTTTCTTAAATTTTAATATCTGAAAAGAATATTATTATCCATTTCAATATTTTAGCCTTTGCTTAATTTTAATATTTATATATTTAATTGATTAATTTAATATTTATTTCTTAAAAAAAAGCTGGCACCTTTGACGGTTAAATCTGTTTTTTTGCAAAACTTTGCATAGAACAATTTGTGGAGTTTTTATAATTGTTCTTATGGTGTTCTGGTATTTATTTTTTAATTTACTGGCTCATCTTTTTTTTTCCACATTTAATTCTATTTTTGATTGTTACCGGTCTATTATAAAGTAATTTCTAAATGGAACAGTTGGATCCATAATAATTATACAACCACGCGGTCTGAAGCCTGTAACAGTATTAAATTGCATTATTTTCAGTTTTTCTACAGTTTATTATAACTTTTTTTTTTTAATTTTCTATTTCTTATGCTTTAAAAGTTAATTTCAAAGTATTTTCAAAAATTAAATATATTTATAGTATTTTTCTAAAATTGATTTATAGTATTTAATTTAAATTTTTTATATTATTCAATATAGTGCCCTTTATATTTATTTCATTTTGATTTTACTATAATACGTTGAATATCTTTTTACTTAATTCAATTTCGCGTAATTGTTTTAATGAAATATATATATATATAAAATTTCTGGCCCTCTCACCCAAGAAACAAAATAACTAAATAACTAAAATAGTTAATTATAACTATAGCAACTAGAATAGTTCTTTTTATATTGATTTTATTATTTCGTAAACTGAACTTGATAGACAAAAACAAATGTAGTCCTCAATTTGAACAAACTACATGTTTTAATTGGTTAAAGATGTAAAATATTTGAGTCGCATCTAAATAATTTTAGAAGACAGAATTATCCCAAATAAAATTCGTCACACTCAAGTTAAATGTGCATAAAGCTTCAAAAATAATTTGTGATTGTACCTCTTTAAAAATTATAAGTCACAATATCAGCTCCACTTTTAGATTACATTTAAGAACATTGTTGTATATCAAAATAAAAATTAGTCATTTCTTTAAATATTTTCACGTACAACTTTGAGAAATGTACGTGAGCTTACTGGCAGACATAAAATCGATATGACAGAATAAAATCTCACTCACAAAGTTTTAAAAAATTTAACTCTAAATTAACTCTAAGACTCTAATTAACTCTAGGATTAATCAGTGAACATAAGAATCAGTGGCGTAACCAAAAGAAAGAAAATCTTTCAAAATTTTCAACAAAATTTCATAATTTACTAGACTAATCATCAATTAATTATCTGAAAAACAATTTTATACTCTAAGAATAGTATTATTCTCAGAAAAAAAATATCTGTCGTTAAAAATCGTCAATTGCAAGAAACTAATTGTTATACTTTAAAATTATTTTGAATATATTCATCACAGTATTTTTCTTGAAGAAAAAAATACACAATTTATTAAGAGTTTTTTATATCTTATTTTTACATGAACACTAAATTAAATAACGGACAATCAACCATAAATTTTGTTAACAAGTTGTATTGTTCTTCTTCTTGTAAATTGTATTGTAATACTAATTAATTCAGTTAATGGAAAAATTACTAGTGCAGTACATATTTAAACAATATATATATATATATATATATACTGAAAATTTATGAAAGAATAATTTAAAATATTTAAAAAGACAAAAATCCAGAAAGAAATGTAAGAATGAAAGAAAAAATAAATGAAAATATGGAACCCAGCAAGTCAAAAAGCAATTTTGGGCTGAGGACCGAACAAGCGGGATTAAACTAGTTTAATGGTACCAGCCTTCCCCCTTTACGACTTGGTAGGCTGAATAGGAAAATTCAAATTACAAAAGAGTTCAATGATTAAAAGATGCAAAAAAGTTCAGCGATAAAATCTACAAAAATAAAATCTATAATTCTAAAAATTATCAACAAATCAAAATATAAAAATTACTTACAAAAATTCAAAGAAATGAAGATTCAAATATATGAGTAGTAAGACGGAACTTTCTTTAAGCTTCAAGATGGATATCACATACTCAAAATGAAATATATATATATTAATCGACATTTAATTATATATATTATAATTAATACGAGTAGGTATATCGATTAATCCTGCGTTTAACTATCACCTATCACATATTAATGAAATAAAAGTAGTTAATAACGAAATAAATACGCTTATTTTTTTTCATACTTACAATGATGAATACTGTTTAGTAAAATGAATGTCCTGAATAAGTTTTCTAACTTTACTTCTAATACGATCTACAATCCTTATTTAATGCCAATAAAATATTAATGAACTTGGTATCTTAGAATTCAAAGCTGAAAAAAAATAAAATAAACTTAATATATCTTCTCGTAACAGATATTTTTCTAAATATTCATGTTGATTACTGCAGAATATGTTTGACTTTACGAAAATTCATCATAAAAAAATGCCAGATTCGCAAACAAATTTTTACCTTCTTCATCACACTAATATTTTTGTTAGAGGTTCCACAATTTTTTTCAATACATATATTATTGTTTATAATATGAAAAACTTTTACATTTAAATTTTAACAAAGGTTATTCCAACCCAATAAAAAAATTAATTTATCTTTATAGTATAGTTAAAAAAAATTTATCTTTATTTTTTTTTTCTTTAAATACATACCCTTTGATTCAGAATTGTTGCAAACACTATTGAAAAATAACATTTAATACTCTGTACTATAATTTAATATTTAATACTCTGATCTAAATATTTAACATGACGACTTTGCTAACATTGCATGGTTGAAAAGCAACCTTTAATTGATGTTAAGAAACTATTTAAACTAACTTATCAGAACGAAAATCTTTGTCCACGCCTGTTGAATCATACTACCATGTGGTTTCTCACTTCCTACGAAGTTTTAATGATGAGAAGAACACATTTCTTTCTTTCCCATCTTAAGTAGAAAAGTTACCACAGACGAAATTTTCTGTTTACGACACTCTTATCGTCTCTATTGAATGAATACTGTTCATTTATTCGATACGATACTCCAAAATAATGGACTAGGATTTGAAATTCTCATCGTTTTAAAAAAAATTTGAAAATTTATAAGACGATACATAAATACTCTCGTAACGTTAGTTAAATTTCATTTGAGTCCGCTTGGACTAAATGAAGCAATCCTGTTGTTATTCAATTTTAGTCATTCAACATCGATTTCTATTTGCATTTTCTTAATATAAAAATGAGAAAAGGCGATAAAAATATATTTTTACATGCAACTATCTATTTGTATACAATTTCATAAGGATCAAAAATAAAAATCAATTTAAATTTACAATTTTTTTTTAAAGTGAGATTAATTTATTTGCTTAATCGAGTAAAATGAGCATATTTACAATTTTTAAAAACCTCCATTTAATTTATATAAATTAATTTATATTTGGAAGATAAATAAATATCCTAATAATTAGCTTGCGTTATTTATAAATTGTTACAATATATTTGATGACATTTTTTACATAAGTTAAGGATAAAATAAATAACAGCAGTTTGAATTTTATTTTCAACTTACTCGAGGAAAGACAGCTAGGCCGTACTGCCCTTATCAATTCTTGATATGCTGTGAAATTATAACCCCTTTCAAAACTACAATCGGACCCCGTTAACACGAGGCTCATCGCCATGTATAGGAAAGTGAAATTTTCCTGTGAAGATCATTTTTAAGACATTAATTTTCAAGATCTCGCGATCAATGAGATTAACTGCACTTTCAACTATCTTTTTTAAAAAATTTTAAAATTAAATTTTAAGAATTGTACTCGTACAGACTTTTTTCTCAATCAAGTGATTACTAAGTGTTTATCTAAGTTACTATTAACAGCTATCTGCTATGCAAGAGATTAAGAAACAAAATACCTGTAAAAAGCAATCATCCGTCAAGAATTGATTGAAAAACAATATACTCAATTTTCTATAAATATTTTGAGTTTTTTTTACAAATTATTATTTTTTTTTTTTGCAATTTTATGTGTGTTTACTTACATATTGTAAAAATTACATACATGACTATAAATTCATTCTCTCAAATTAACCTGTGACTCTGTAATTTAATGCTAGTGATCGTTTTGCAGAAAATTCACATTCGTGTCGGAACTTAAATTATATCTCAATTTATATTAATACTATAATTCGCGGTTCACTTAATCCGCGGTTTAGTTACCATTAACCCTGACTTTCGTATGCTAACAGAGTCAAACTATTTGCTAGTAACAGTGTGAAGGTCACATT
Organism: Nephila pilipes; assembly: GCA_019974015.1. Lineage (NCBI taxonomy): Eukaryota > Metazoa > Arthropoda > Arachnida > Araneae > Nephilidae > Nephila > Nephila pilipes. The sequence goes on from BMAW01024576.1 coordinate 59,081, forward strand.
AATACATTCATCACCTGTAACTAAGCTATTACTACACACAGGCACAGGTGACTAGCACTTAGATGTTCCGCCAAGCGGCGCGTACCACAGGTGACTAGCACTTAGATGCTCCGCCAGGCGGAGCGTACCACCGATGATTAGCACTAAGATGTTCCACCAGGCGGCGAATACCATTAGTGAGATTCGAACTATTAATCTATGGATCCAAAGTCCTGCAGGCTAACCATTAGGCGAAGAAGCTTTCAAAATTTTCAGAATTCACCGAGATTCGAAATCGGGAAAAAGCAGGGGAGGTCTTCCTAGATATCCAGAAGGCTTTCGACCGAGTCTGGCATGAAGGATTCATTTATAAATTGATTAAAAATAGATTCTCACCCCACCTAATAACCCTAATTAATTCCTACCAAAGAGACAGATCAATTATTGTAAAAATAAATAATAATTTTTCCACGCCAAGATTAATAAACGTGGGCGTCCCTCAGGGCTCTCATTTGGGTCCGCCCCTTTTCCGAAATTTCGTGAACGATATACCCAAACACAACTGCACAATTCTCTGCATGTACGCAGACGGCAATTTGCAAAACATCAAAACCCAAAAATTGTAGGCCACCACCTAAACAGACACCTCACTTGCTTAGAGTATTGCTTCTCTAAATGGAAAATAGTCCAGAACTTTTCCAAAACTGAGGCCATATACTTTGTAAAGAGACCAAAAATACTCCCACCAACCATTTATTTACTCAACAAGAAAATACCATGCATCTTAGCGTATCCAAACAACCAAGTATCTTAGCGTAATGCTTGATAAAGGACTCAATTTTGATCAACACGTCACACAATTACAAATAAAGTTTCAACATGCCGCGAATCCCACTAATACGTCGAAACCCCACGTTAAACTTCAATTATAAGTTGCATGCCTATAAACAACTTCTGAGACCAATCATAAGCTACGCTTGTCCCTTCTGGAGACAGACAACTCAAATTCATATTAACAAAAACGAAATCTTGCAGAACAATATCATAAGAATGATTTGCAATGCAAGATGGTTTATGAAAAATGAAGATCTCCGGAACTCCATTGACCTCCCAACAATTAAAAATTTTATCAATAGTATAACAGAACAATTCCTGGAAAAAATTAATCAAAGCTCAAACCTATCAATTTTAGAAATACCAAATTACAATATTTTAAAGTACAAATACACATAACCGCACTAAGTAATTTCCATCCCCCCCTTCCTTAACCCTGACGTTAGAGATGACACGGATTCTCGGTCCAACTCTGCCCTAAGAACTCTCGAATAAAAAATTTCTTAAGTTTCCACCTTAACCAACAGCCAATCACAATACACTCTCTGGGTCACTCGTAGAAACCCAAAATATGCTCCACCCACTTAACTACATACAGACTCTTACTAGAGCTGCTGTCTCCTGAGAACGCATTTCACCCTGTATCCCCTTACCCCTCTCATGTAATTTGTAATTTTGCTATTAATTTTTTAACCTATAATTAAATTTTTTAATTTTCCTTTAAATCTGATTTTAAATTCAGTAAACCATTAACAAGGTACTTGAAGTAATCAAGCTTAAAGTATCAGAACTGAAGATTTAAGCCCAACAGGGCTAGGAACTTCAAAACAATAATCACTACGTACTACTAGTTATTCGCGCTAGAATATTTCATCAGGTAGTGAGTACTACTAACAATTTTGTTCGTTTAATAACTAGAATTTTTTTAAAGCAGTTAAAAATTAAAAATGGAAATTTAAAGCATATTGATTGAAAAAGTTGGGTTTATTTCAACTCAATTTCATTTAAACATAACTCATTTAATAAATTCGATAACGTAAGCATAAAAATTCAAATAACAATTTCAAGTAAGTTACAATATATTCGCTTTGCTAACAAATTTTTTCGGACTGGATATATAATATACATCGAACTACATGACAGCAATAGCGGTAAAGAAAATAATAAAGAGCAGCAATGGTTATCATTGCAGTAAAATTTCAATTTTCACTTTAGTAGAGCGCTGCCCAAAAAAGTAAAGTGTTCGTAGAGTAGCCGCTCATGGGAGAAAAACACGAATTACAGCGCCGTGAGTGTTAAAGAATCTTACCATTCTTCTTGATACTGAAATATAAAATTTGCTCTTACCAAATATTGCAAGAATACCAAGGGAGCCAAACATCGAAATAACTGACGCATATAGCAGGGTGTTTATCAACTATTTCAACTAGAAAAAAACCATTAAGACGAGAAATACTCATGATGGATAGAAAGGACGCTGTCCAATCAGAGCGCCAGATGTAAAGTTCGAAAGTTAAGTTTTCATTCTAATTTTCATTTTAATTCTAATTTTTTTCTCCTAATAGAATTAAGGGGACACGGTTCGGATGATTTGACGAAAATCAGCCAAAAAAAATTTTAAAAATTATTTTTAGCCAATATGATTCAATATACTTTTCCCGTTATCCCAAAATGTTTTAAAGCTCTCCCTTTTAAAATACCCAAAGATATAATTTTTATGTTTATTGGTATTCATATCCTGATGTCACTTTTTTAGAAGGTAAGCCTTTGGTTTCTAGCCAATTTAATTAATTCTAAAGGTGTCGAGTTGTTTTTAATGATGTGAAGAGATTGTTTTCTATTCTCATCATTCGTTTACATCTGCCGATTTATTCTACGTCCATTCTTTCGAATAATTTTTATTGTTTACTTTCGAAGTATTTATTTAGTTTCGGCTTTAAAAACGAATCTTTTAAAAGTTTTATTGTTTCTTTTTATTATGTTTACTTTCATATATAAATGTATTTGCATACTTCGTAATATAGCATTTTAAAAGCTTGTTATGTCTCGTTCGAAGAGGGAAAACAATTCAAGTTAATTGAATATTCAAAAGCGTTGGTGTGCCTTTAAAACAAAACTACTGATGATATGCATGTTTAAAAGTGCAATTCAAATCTTGCTGAAGGTTGCCATGGTGATAGAAGTTTTGAAAACGAAAGAAATTCAATGCAAGAAATAAAGAGCAATACAACAACGAATAGTGCGGATTACTGTGATGGAGATAATTTACCAAGTTACATCACTTTTGATAAAAAAAAAATGTCTTGCGTAGTATATTCTAATATACTTTTTGTGACAGTTACAAATGGGATATTTAAATACTTGAATTTCGATTTAAATGAATATTTGTGTTATTCCATCAGTTGAAACTTGAGTGTGAAAAAAAAGTGGAAACTTATACATCGTCGAGAACATCAACAAAATCGAATGCACCATCACCGTTTGACGTCAATGTTCATGCTGTACAAGCATTTATTGCATTAAGTGGGAGACATGCAGCAGCTGAAAAATTTTGTATGTTCTTCAATATGCCTTTAATGTCAAGTAAAACCTTCAATGAAATTAAAGGTTACATTAACTCTATATGCTCTCTTGCTTCCCAAACAGTGTTTAAAAATGTACATAACAACGTTTAAAATGCATTCGAATACAATAAGTTGGAAAAAAATGTGACTAATATAGTTGTTATTGATATTGCTGTTTCATTTGATGGAACATGCTTGACTCTAGGACACACGTCACAAATTGTTGTTCGCTGTGTAACTGATACCCTAGCTGGATAAGTACTTGATTACAGAATAAGGAGCAAAAACTTTTTAACAGGTGTGAGTGCAAAAAAAATAAATTAGGCGACTGAATATGATGATTGTAATAAAGGTAATATTGAAGGTAAGAAAAAAATCAATAAACAGTGGCTCAAACAATTGAGGATACACCTTACTTTCACTTGATAAATACAACTTTTAATGAAAATAACACATTAACTAGAATAGAAGACGTATTTTTACTTTTACACGTAATAAAAGGGTTAATTTACAGTAAAAATAACGAAAATCAACAAAAAAATATCTAAAATTAAAAGTTTCACAAATATTTGAAGTAAACATAGGCAGATCTTTACCTCAAAAAATTAAGGATACACCAATGAAATTTTTTCGATATATTACATGCATAGACAGTTTCAGTATTTTGTTGCATGTCCTTTGGCTTTTATAATGTCCTCCAAACGTCTTGGTACCGATTCGACCAATTTTTTAGTGGTTTCTGGAGATATTTTATCCCATTCTTCTTGTAACACTTGCTTTAAATGGGCTTTGTTTCTAATCTGGTGTTTTTGGACCGCTGTTTCTAGTGTGGCCCACAAATTTTCTATGACATTGATGTCAGGGGACTGTGGCGGTGTGTGCAATTGCTGTTTACAATGAAAAAGACACCAAATTTTGACATTACGTGCCGTGTGTTTGGGGTCGTTGTCGTGCTGAAATATAAAATTTCCATCTAAACCCAATTTTTGTGCACTTTCTTTAAGATTGTTGCGGAGTATGTCTATATAAAGCTTATGATCCATTATACCATCTATAAAAACTAAATTTCCTACCCCATTTGCAGCCATACAACCCCAAACCATGACGGAGCCACCACCATGTTTAACTGTAGGACGTAATTTTTTTGGATCCAAAGCGGTGTTCGGCTTTCTCCAAACGGTGTGACGACCATCGCTTTCAAAAATGTTGAATTTACTTTCATCACTAAATATAACTTTCTTCCAAAAGTTTTCTGTCTTCAACTGATGAGTTTTTGCAAACTCGAAACGCTTTTTCTGATTTTGTAAGCTTATGAAAGGTTTCTTTCTAGCTACTCGACTGCTATATCCAGCATGTCTAATCACATTTCTCACAGTTTCAGCACTTACACTTCTGCAGATTATTCGAGAAGTTTCTGCAGCTAGTTTGACTGCACTCAGTTTAGGATTAATCTTGATCTCTTTTAAAATTTTCCTTTAGCTACATCACTCAGAATACTTTTCCTTCCTCTTCCACTCTTATTTTGAATTAATCCATCGCGTTTTAAATTTCCCAATGATTTTCTGGACACATGAGTGACTTCTACCGACAATTTCAGCTATTTCACGATAAGATTTTCCCTTCTTAAATAACCTTAATATAAATTTTCTTACATCAATACTAGTCTCTTTCCGAGGAGCCATTTTCCATTTAAAATTACAGCTTTATATTCTCATAACCAACTTCAAAAGACAGAAATAACAGTTGAAAAAGTTTAGGATAAAATTTCCCAAACTTTAGTAGCAAGCAAAAAGAAATCAAGTGGTAGTTAAACAAAAATTTCATTTGTGTATCCTCAATTTTTTGAGGTAAAAATCTGCTTATGTTTATTTGAAATGCCTCTAAAAAGTTTTATTTTGGAATTTTGTCGTTGATTTTTCTTTATTTTTACTGTTAATTAAACCTTTTGTTATGTCTAAGAATAAAAATTCGTTTGCACTTCTGGTTAAGGTGTTATTTTGATTGAAAGTTGGATTTATCAAGTAAAAGTAAGGTGTATCCTCAATTGTTTGTGCCACTGTATGCAACTATCTATCGTGGCATTTTAACAGATAAGGAGCCCATTCATATGAAATGTTCGTTTTACAAAGATATTTGGTGTTTCTATCGAAGAGCCCTTGCAAAGGTGAAAAACCTGAACGGCATAAACTTCACATTGGAGTGCCGATAAATCCGAATCATTTGACAAAAATTATACCTATATATCAAAAATTAGCTTCAAATAGTCTTTTAGAATAGTGTTCAAAATGTTTGTACCGAAATATATAGCAATGAGATTTTGCAGAGCATGATTTAGTTTAAGAGTTCCAAAGAGACTTCTGCGAAATCGAAACATGCTTTTTGTAAGGCAATATTTGAATTTAATCTTGGTATTTTCAAAACAGTGAAAGAAATGCAAATAATAGCTAACCTAGATCTTGGTGCAGAAACAATGAAAATTGCTGACACACAAATCTTATTGACAAAAAAAAAGAAATCGTAAAAATATTGTTGCTTTTCGTGCATCCCGTCAAAAAGTAAAGATGGCCTGTCAGTGAAAAGAAAAAGTTTCAAAGTTAAGACAAAGGAAATACAAACAGTCCCAGATTTTTTTAGCTCTATAAACTAAACTATACTTTTCAAAACATAAAAGAAGATTTGAGTATTCTTATTCAAATGCTCCAAAATTTTGTAAACGGTATTTACATATATGATATTTCTCGTATTTCTTATTTTTAATACAGAAAATTTTAAATATACAGAATAATAATATTCACTAAACAACTTTATGAAATTTTTTTTATCTAGTATATTCTGTACGTACAGTAATTTTTTTTACTAATTGTATTGCATTTATATATCTTTTTGTAGCAAATATATATTTTAAACTTATTTATCTCAGAAGAAAAAAAAATCACTGGTTTTATTTATTTTAAAATGCTCAAGCTTTTCTCTATTGTGCCAAATGTTTTGATATTTATTCTAAATATAGTTATTACCATGTATTACATAATTTGCTGTGTGTTTTTTAATCAAAGCAATTGTTAGTCTTTACAAAATAACTGAACTTAGAATTTACACATTTTTAATAAGAATTTATTAAAAATGAATTTCAGTCACGTTATCCCAAAAACCATAACAACTTGTGTTGTGTATAGTTTGACGAATTCGTAAATTTCATGCGCGTACTTCAATTATTGTTGAGAAGGGGTAGTATTTTAAAAAAAATTTAAGAATTTAAATGTATTGAGTTTTCGTTTATTTTGAGTGTACATCCTATTTTACATATTACATACACATAGGTTAAAGAAAAAAAAATTCGTAAAAACTATTAAATCAAAAAATTTTAGTTTAATCGTACCGCATCACTTTTAATGAAATCATAACTTGCAATATCTCATTTGGATAGAGAGACTACCTCCCAAAGTAGAGTCAAAGATATCATTGCATAGTTTACATGGGCAAATGAAAGATTGAGATGTTCTTTCATAGACTTCAGGTGTCGTATTTATTTAGCCCCCAGTAACAAAAATTCTTTGCTGCAAAGGCACTTTTGGAAGTCACTTTGAGTTTTTCAATTGAATGTGGGAATGTTAAAACTACGAATTTCAGTAATTCTTTATTTTTTTTTTTTCCCCTGTTCAAAGGGACTTGAACTTTGTATTTTTCTGGAACTTAAGAGGGGAATGCTACGAGTAACCAAGGCCCACTTTATGTATTGTTTGTTTTGATAGGTACTATTATTTCTCTTATTTGGTTAGAATAGTGTATTAACTCCTTGAAATTAAAGAAGACAATATATATGAATCTATACATATATATACACGAGAGTCGTATTTAAAAAATAACGGCCCATAGTTATATATATTTTTGCGTAAACTAATAGAACTAAGGAGGCGTGTCTCGGTACACGTATTTAGGAGATCCTGATATGCATGCGGGAACTTTCTCATGCATTTCTAAGAAAGTTATAAGTCGCCTGAAAACTCTCAATGAGTGAGGAAGAAGTGTAAGTGAGAACTGTCGGATTTTCGTTTTCTACAAAAAAAACGACATAAAAACTTGAGTAACGTTCGTGCATTAATTTTTCGAGGGTTGTCAAATGGAAATAACCCACAAGATTCAGCAGGCTTCGAGCACGAAGATATGGGCACCACACAGATAAAGGAGTGGTATAACCACTTCAAAGAGAGAGAAGCCCACCCTATCAAGATCTCAGCATCTAGAAATGAGATCATCACTGACCAAGCAATACCCTGGATATGTAGGGTCGTCAAATAATGATTATAGAGCTTATAAACAAAGCAAGCATCCACTTTGGATCCGTTAAATCCATTTTGACTGAGGAGAATCAGAGCGAAACTCAAGTCAAAACTGCTGTATATCGAACTTAAGAAACTTGTTTGGAGATAGCACAAAACATGCTGGAGACTATGAACAAAAATTCCTCAATATAATGATCACTGGCAATGAGTTATGGGCTTATAAATGCAACCCAAAATTCAAATTGCAACCATCACAATGTAAACATCCAACAATCCCGATGCGGAAAAAAAATCAAGTATAGTCTGCAACTAAATCAAAGTCATTCTGACTTTCTTCTGTGACTCCAGAGTCATGGTTCATTCCAAATACTTACAACAAAACACAGCTATCTCCAAGGAATACTGTGAAGTGGTTCTGAGTTGCCTTCTTGACAATTCCAAACGCAAACGGCCAGTTTAAATCAAATGGACTTGTAATAGTTATTCTTTCTTGCTAGAGAATTCACTAATATCAATAAGGCATTTAATAAAGACTTAGTCTTTAACAAATAACCACAGATGATTTATTTACACTTCATCCTCTATCTCGGAACTCGTTCCGCTCCTACCTCTCACTCGTGAGTTTTGGTTGCCCCTGGTCGTTCTGCTTCCGATAGTAGCCGAATCGTTGGGAGAAATGTGTGATAGCCCAAAGGGACTGATTTGAAACAAATTAGTGTATGACTGTTACGAATGAATAAAATTATTTTAATGAATAATTATTTGATATTACTTTAACTCGCGCCATCTTCTTCAGTCAGTGTTTCAATCATTTTATATCAGCTGTATACGTACAATGTATTATTTTATCACATGTATACGTAATTCTAATTCATTATAATAGATCGGATTATCATATATATGAGCATTTTATATTCTTAGTAACATGATTTTTATATTTATTTACTATGTTACTTAAAAGAAATTGAACAGAGATAAAAATTTGTGTGAAAGACTTGTGGCGAAACACTATTTCTATCCGACTCTTGTGCCATAACACAGTCAAATACAACTAACTCTAAAAGTCAATAACCTACGCAAGGATACACCAGTCAACTCTAACGCAACTATTTATTTATCAATTACTGTAACAAAATGTCTAAGGAGTATTAGCTCTCTTTGGGGGACCTTGGATTAATCTACCTATTCAAATATTATTGCAATAATACACTCTCACCAAAACCTATCCAGTTGAGGTAACTTCGATTTACTAAATCCTCAGCGACAGTTACTACCAGCAACAACTCTTGATATCAACGATCTTTGCTAGGAATACGCTCAGCGCTAATCACACTCGCCCTCTATCCTCTAAATTTCCCTTTGCTTATATACCGTCATATCTAAATCACTTCACTTTATTTCTACCTGGCTCTAATTAACATAATCATGTTTCATTTTTGTTGGGAAGAAACTGTTATTTCCAGCAATCAATCTCAAATAAAGTCCCCAAGGTTAGTAAAGAGAAAATCACGAATATCCCAACGTCACAGACTTTGAACTATATACGCTTCGACCTTCCACAAAATATTAAAATTTATATTCTTTCTGAAGGAAATGATAGCAAGCTTTCCATAAAAACATAGTTTATTTAAACATAACATAATAACGACGAAAATATCAAAGCAATAACAACTTTCTATGTTTTTCTACTCTCTCCCCCCATTCTTCTCATACTTTCATATATATATTCACTTCCAACATCAGAAATCTCTTTTTTATACAACCACACTCTGGCATCTAATTAGATAAATTTCTATACGTAAGATATGACGTTATAGAGCTAAGAGGATTTGCATTACCGTCTTCCAACGTTTTCCATAAATCTTCTTCGTTGCCATTTTGTTTTTCCAAATGTTTTACTCTTTATGAAACGATGAAAACAACTACATTATTTAATATCGGGACAGCTAATATATGATGACAAATATCTTCCGTAAATAACAAACATTCTCATTCATTGCTTTGTATGCATCTCCATATTGTAATCTTATTTCCTTAGTATTTTTTTTTATAAATACTATAAGTATTCTCCCCTCTTCTTATTTGTTATTTCATTTTTTGCCTAAATATATTGATTCCACCTAAGTAATTTCACTAAGCCCCGGATGGTATGAAAAAGCGTAATAAAAGAATTACTGTAAAACATTAAGTTGAGAGAAACCTGCGTTGAAAAATGTACTTAAATTGGATAATTAGAATTATTAATAGAATGAAAGGGATCAAAGTATTAGCAAAGTGTAAAGATATGTTATTTATTATTAACTAGAAGAACTTTTTATATTTTCCCCCATAAAATTTAGTGTGTAATTTAAAAAATGTTTTAGTAAGAAAAATATGAATTTAAAAACAAAGATTGAAGCGAAAAAACTTTCTTTTAAATTAGATGCAAAATCTTTGTATGAAGAAAATACATCGACCGAATTTATTGCTGGTGATGCATTTAAATTTCCTTCTTGGTGCCCGAGAAAAAGAATTATCGTGGGTGTGAATAAAAAAAGGGAGTATCTTCCAAACAAAAACTCTTCCTTCAACCATTTCCTTGATATGACTCAACATAAAAAAGATATTCTGATGATGCACACTTTGCATCATAAAAAGTCCTGAATGGTCTTTGACAAAAAGGTTTATAACCTTTGAATGAAGAAATACTCTCTCTAATAGGATGCGGTGTCCGATTTTCTTTCTTCGCAGATCAGAATTGTGTAGTCTTCGTTCATCAAACTGTTGAATATTTAAATATCTTTCTTTTTTGTTCTTACATTATCAAATTTCTCAATCATATTTAATGTCTTGAGTTTGTTTGTTTGTTTGCATTGTTTCAGAAAATGTAAAATATTCCTAGACTGATTTATGAAAGGAATTTAGACGATGTCTTTTATTACATTTAAAATTGTATTTTATTCATAACCAATGTGGAATAATTTTACTGTATTTTTATTTTTGATATAGCTTACATAAAACTCACTTTTTTTTCCCAAGCATCACTACCTTTATCATTTGTCATTGAAATCTGTTATAAGTTAACAGACTTTGTTTAATAATCAGCGAGATTTTTGAGGAAAAAAATTGTATTTTTTTTTTAAATTCACAATGTATACTTTTGTGTATTATTTTATACTATCATCTCTCTCTCTCTTATTTGGGGGGACATGGTCAAATCTGACTGGCCTAGAAAATTGTTAGTTTGCTTTGAGTAAGAAGGTGAAGTTACTGCCAACACGTATCAGACTTTGTCTGAGGTAGAAGTGTAGCCGATTTTCGTATCGCAGTATTGCTTCTCTCATTGGATGAGATCCCACGAGGGATTCGATGGGTTTAGGAGGCTCTATACACAGAGTAAAATTTCAACGAGACCCCCATCACTAACAGCCGAGAAGACAAACATGTGGCCTTATGGGATCGTACAGTTACGTCACGAAGCTTGACTCAGGAAACGGGGTCGTTTTCAGAACAACAAATGTCTACACAGACAAAGAATGCAACGACATTTGCAGCACCATGGACTGTCAGAACGCCTACCATGGTTTCTTCTATCCTTGACACTGGCAGGTGCGCCTCCAATAGTGTAATCAACGACGAACGGGACATCATTCCTGAACGCAGGAATGACGTCACGTCGTCTTTTCAGACAAATCTCGGTTCTGTATGCTGCACCATGATGACCACATCCGTGTATGGCGAAGCCGTGGAGTGCACACAATGAGATTTTGCATTTGACATCGTTATGCCAGTCCGTATCTGGAGTATGGCATGGGATGTCATTGGATACGTCTCGATTACCTCTTGTTCGCATTGCCATCTCTTTGAAAAGTAGCCGTTACATTTCTGATGTATTAGGAACTATGGTTCTGTCTTATCTTTGAAGCGCTGTCATGAACTATAACATAGAGTTGAAGCTCCAAGGACTAATTTACCCGTTTATACCACCCAATCCCTGTTCGACTCCATGCCTAAATGGATAAATGTGGCTCTAGGTACTAATTTCACAGGATCTATTCCTTCAAATTTCCTAAAATGTTAATGACTTATTCTTCCCACAATAGTGTATGTGTCCATTAAGTCTCCTTCAGTTATTTTTATTTCTTCTTGTTGAAACAAAATTTTAATGATCAATAATTATTAATTTTACTTATTCAGTTTTTTTTTTTTTTTTTTTTTTTTTTGACTCTGAAATGCAAATTATGAATACATCTCTCTGAAAAAGAGGCAACAAATAAATTCAAAAATGTATTAGATTTTTTTTTTTTGGTCATGCTTGAGAACTTGCAAATAAACAATACCTTATTAGAAATATTATTTTTGCTTAATTTATTTTCCTTGATAACACTTAAACAATCTATCGACTTACAGATATTACGAATCTTATTTTATTTATTAGCAAGTAAATTATTTCGAGTGACAATTACAGTATATTATTGATGCTAAATTTAAAAAAAAAATATATTAGAATTTGTTTCCTTTAAAAGGGATATAGCATAACGCAGAATTTAAACGAATCTAATATTTATTGAAGGGACGCAGATTTTTCTGGAGTTATTTAATTAGGTCATTTCCTTGTAATTCGTATATTTTTAAAAACCTTTCAGATCCGTTCAGTACAATTCCTTCTAAAATTAAATTTAGTTTTTTTTTTTTTTTTTTTTTTTTTTGCTTTTGTGACAAAAATTTATTCTATAATTTTAAACTATTTTGAGGAACAAATTTAGCTTATATAATGAGCATATAGTGATTATTTGAAAGTTCTCATTCCATAAAAAATCTACTTGAAGCAAAGATTGCTTGACAAAAAATTTTTTGGACATGCTAGATATTTAAAATTTAAATGAAGTAGTTTTAGAGAAATAAAATTTAGCTCATTGCAAATAATTTCAGATATTTAAATGACGAGAACCAATGTTAAAAGTATACTATTCTGAAATGCTCTTAACTGCATTTTCCTTTTAAATTTTATCAGAATTTGAAAAACTAGCTCCTAAGAATTGTAATAAACAAGATTTCTCAAATTCATATTATTATTCAGTTTTTATGCATAACTTCTCAATTATTAATTGCATAACTTCTCAATGTACTCTCTAAGACATTAAAATCGATTCATCATGAAGAAGTTAAAAAAATAACAAAATGTAAAAAAAATAGATGACTGATTGTTTATTAACGTCACTCTTAGAAGCAACTCGAGGGCTACTGGGGAGGGATCAGGTGACCTAGTAGGCCAAGGAAATATTCTTCAAGCTTGAAGACATTTAATAGAAAGGCATGTCGTTTGTGGCCAAGCATTAACTTTTTCTCAGAACAGCAGAAATTTTCTAAGGTCACTACAGAATAGAAAGACAGTGTGAAGCAGCATCAGATTCATCGCAGTTAGCCTTTCAACATGTGACTCACGTAGAAGTTACCAACAAGACCATTGACAGATATTTGAGAGTGCGAAACCTTTATTCGTGCCAGCCGTTACATGTTTAACTCCTCTCGCAAGTACCGATACAGTGATTCCAAGCACGATCAGCTTACAACTGAGTTTATTGAAGATTAATAGTCTATGGTAGGGGTGGACAACCTTTTTGGGAAGAGTGCCACAGTTTGAACAAAAAATTCATTCGTGCCAAGTTAAATATAAAAAATATATAACAATGAAAAAATATTATTTATAAGCTGATTACGAGATTTCTGCAAGTAACACATCTTTTTTTTTGTGAAAGTTTGAGTAGTGTATATATAAAAAAATAATGTAACAAATAAAACAAAAGTTCAAAGTCGGGTTCTATTGTTAAAAACATTACAAAGGTTCAGTCAGTTTAGCTAGGTATAAAATAAAACCGAATAACGCGAAACATTAGATCTTAAGTATTTATTAAACAGTCAGTACTTTATAAATGGGGTTTTTGAATATGTATTTATTTCATAAAGTCGTCTATGTGAGGATTAGTTCTTGAAGTTGCTAGAAAATTTGGGATTCTAGGTACATAATCAAATAATCTTGAACGATATTTTGATTTTACTGCGTTCATAATAATAAAAAAAAACATTTGCTTACAAACATACGCTGATCCAAATCTACAACAATATCCGACAGCCAAATCGTGTAGACTCGAAAAATCACATGTCAGTGCAAATATTTCCAAAACTCAATATAATAATTAGAATCATTTGCAGTTGAAATGAGGTCCTTGTATTTGCTTTATAGCGTAAAAAGTGAAGTAGGTCAATAATTTCAATTTGGAGTTCAGGTGAGTAACAACTAGCGTCTTTCAAGGAAATTAAAAAAGGCTTTGTGAAAAGATCAATATTTGTTTATCTTCTTGAAAATTATCAAATCTAGCACTGAGATTGTATCCTTCGAAATGAATATTAAAGTTTTAAATATATCAGATTTCCGAGCATATTGGCTACTATTCCCTGCATTAATGTGAAATGTGTTGCTTTTTTTTTCTCCAAATTCGCAATTAATATGCAAAAATTTTCACACACAAAAAAGTATAACCGACTAGGGTGGGAAAAATACAATTTATTTCCTGTGACCGCAAATTTAAAATGTTTAAATATTTCATATTATCGGTGAGAAAAGCTGAATTCGTAGCAATTTTCCTTCTTAAGTACCAAGCACACATTCGGCAGTTCATCGTTTTCATCCAGATATTTCAAAACACATTCCCTTAAATTCCAAAATATGCAAGATTTCGCAAGACACACACCCTACATTCGCCATCTTCATCCGGAAAAAGCTCCCGAAATCATCGTCGATTCAGACATCGTCCTCGCATTTTGTTGATACAGCCCGCTACATATCAACAACGGAAGACAAGTTTAAGTCCTTGGCATACATAGAGCTTTTTCTGTGTTCAGACGACCAGTGCAGATGGGTCTGAAGACGTCGAAGGTTGCATAAAGATCTTGCTCTTACTCACTACACAGGCCCACAATGAAGGGTTACAGTCAAGAAGGTTATTTCGTTTGATACACAAACTAGTCTGTCACAGTTGCAGTGAATACACGTATATGAAATACGGCTTATTATACAGTCATTCCTTTCGTTCTATCCCGAACTTACTTTTCAACAGATAAGAAATGGCCACATACATCACAACTTGCTATGAATAGTCTTCAATCTTGCCAAACACTTTCTTAATCATTCAAGTTATCTAATCTCCCCCCCCATCGAGTATATTTGGAACTTTGTGACATTGGGCTATTAGCGGTTTCTCTTCACTAACCTTGGGGACTTTCAGTTGAGATTGATTGCTTTCACTAAACAACCTTTGCCCAACCAAAAATGAAACGTGATACATAAAGTTAGTATGTAAAGCAGTTAGGAATGAAGTGAAGTGTTAATATATAAACTACATCTGAAGGAGGATCAGGGAGGCGTTGTAGGTGAGATGAGGTGAAGCCGAAGTGCTAGTTAAGAGAAAGGAGGAATTAAAGTCTATTGTTGAAGGTTCGAGTAAGGATTACTCGAGAAAGATTTGGCCTAGTGTTTTCAGCAGTTGTTCCAGAATCTGAGTTGTAGTCGAGGGAAGACTATTGGTAAGAGTCTGTTAGATTACTATTGGTGGGTTGAATTAAGGGGTTAGAAAGCTTACCCTGGAGAGCGTAGTCATCTGTGTCATAGTAAATATATTCTAATAAATTGTGAAAGTTCTTTTGGTGGTTTTGTAAATATTTGTGTCGTAGTATTTAATATTTGAATTTAGTGATGGCACAAGAGGACGCCCGGGTCGGGCGGGCGTTACAACTTGATGACAAGACGCTTACAATTATTCTAAAATGCTTTCGATTTAGCTTAAAGTTCAAGACGATTTAGGGAAAAATCCAGTAAGACACCATCCGGGATATATTTAATCAATATATAGCGGGCCGAGTGCCAGCATGCATCTAAGCCAAAAGGGGACCGGCCCTCACTTCCTCTTTTTGTAACAATCGAACTCCAAATAATTTATCCAATTGTTCTAAAATTGTAATTATTTCTTTTGTTATGTATGTTCATTACATCCCCCTATTTTCTATGTAATTCGACATTTTTTTTCACGGTGTGTCGATTTTTACGTCTCAAAGTGTGTTTAATTTTAAATTTTGCGAAATATATCTATATTCTGATCAAATTTATACTGTAAAAGCTCTCACCAATAAAATGGTCTCTGTTATTTTCAGCAAGAAGAACGTAGTAAGAAACTTGAACAAAATTTGAAAAAAGCGGACGAGTGGAAGCAAAAAGGAGATGATCTTCTCTATTCCATGATTCCTAAAGCCGTCGCCTTACGTCTGAGAAATGGTGAAGATGCCATTGAAACGTGTGAAGTGAGTACAAATACACATTTTATGCTTTTTGTTGTTGTTGTTGTTTTTATATGAAGGGAATAATGGTAACTAGTCAATGAAATCTGTAGAAATGCAATGCTATCATATTTGTTTTTCCCAAGGTATTATTAGATTTTGCTACATAACGTATCTTTTTGCTATCTTTTGATTTAACCGAAGACATTTTATTGCATATTCCTGTATGGGAAAAAATTCGGCTTCTAACAAGGGATGTGTTTTTATGGAGATTAATTTAATACCATATATAAAGGGATTTGCTATAAAGTCATTACATCTTAACCAATGTTACATTCAAGAACAGGTTTCTCTTTAGTTTAGTGTATTATTTCTTAAAAAATAATAGAATAAAATTAGATTTTGTTTTTAAAATGCTGCAATATATTTAAAATTACAATACATGTATTCGACATAGAATTTTTATTTATATTCCATTTTTTAATTTATGATGTATTATCAACATAATTTTATGTTAATAAGACTTGCTACATTTATTTATATAACTTAATGTGATATATCTGTACAAACATAACATTTTGTGCAAACGTAATATGCGAAAAAAAAGGCAAAATAATTTATATTTAATTTTAAGAATGTATGGTAACTGCATGCATCACAATATTTCTGAGCTCATTAAATTATTTAAAAATATTTTTTTTTTAAATTTTCGAAAAATATTACATAAAACAACAACACAAAGAGCTTTTGAATTTACTTTGGTAGTGATGGAATGACCATATCACATTACGCTTGTCTTTATAGTGAATGTTTTACACGTTGTCATCCGTAAAATATTACGCTTGTCTTACACTTATATATTGCTTTTAAAGAACTAATTCTGTACCGAAACATTAGCGCTTAGAGGGCGCTGTTGCGAGCGCCTCAGTACTAGTAGAAAAATATCGACTGTGTAGTGGCATTGTGTATGATGGCATTTTTCATTAATGACTCTTTACAAGATATGCTTCGCTTTGTGTGTGCTTTGTCTTGTGAACCTAAAATATTTATACAAATCCCTCCATCGCGAATTTGGAACAACTTCTAAAAAACTTTCAAATAGATTGAAGTGAAATTCTTTTCAAAAATTCCTTTTTTTAATCAATTGATTGGTGTATTACCTTCATTCATTGGTAAACATGTCGCTTGTTTTTTTAAAAAAGCATGACGGAAGAGAAGTGCAAATTAAGCAGATTTTTAAAAACTGTGAAGAATGTTATTTTTGCCATTATATTCTCAAAACAATGAAACTTTTTTTTAGTCACCCAAGGAGATATTGCTTAAGTCAAATTGTCACCCAGCACTTTTCAAAATAAAATGTTTTCTGGATATCTTTTCTGGCCTATCTCCAACAATCAATCAATCAAATTGTCATTTCGTTGTCCGTTTGACGCTTAAAATTGCTTCTTCGCAACGGATAAAATTTGTTTTTGAATCTTAATTTTGCTTCTTACATTCACAATAATATGTGTTAAGCAATCTAAAATATTTAATTTAGTTTTCATGTTATAAATTATCTATAAAAGTTTTTCAACGGAAAAATTACTATTGCTAAGAAAAAAGCATTTTATATAAAGAACAACATAGAGTGCATCAAAGTAACCATATTTTAATTTGAGAATTTGCTATTTCTTTTAACTAATGAGGCAACTGTATCATGCTGAAAAAATTTCTCAATATTTTTTTTAAAAAGAAGGGTCATACTGCAGATTAAACAACTTTTTCTAGTATCTTGAATCAGTTGATCAGTTATGAAATGTTTCCCTCCAGACTTTTTTCAATGGAACATAACACATCGATCAATAACTCCAAAGACTAACCCAGAGATGGCGCTCGTAGTAAACCAGTAACCAGGTCTTTTTAGAGTACGAACCTTTGCTTGAAACGTGTCAAAATTTTAAGTCGATCGGACCAGGAAAAAGGTTTTTTTGAAGTGAAGTGAAAAAGGTTTTTTCCAAGTGGGTGCCGCGATTGCTTTCGATGGAACAAAAACAGCAACGAGTCGATGATTCAGAAAGCTGTTTATCGCTATTTACTCGCAACAAAAAAGATTTCTTGCGAAAAAAAAAAAAAAAAAAAAAAAAAAAAAAAATTTTTTTTGGGGGGGGGGAAAGATTTGGAAAAGCGTTGGAACGATTGTATCACCCTAAAAGGTGATTAACAAAAGGTGTTATGTTGATGAATAAAAAAAAATTTTGCAAAAAAAATGTTGTTTTCAATTTTAGACTCGGGAGTTATTGATCGATGTGTTAGATATGAAGCATGCTTATGTTCCACGATAACACAAGTTGCTAAGTCGAATATTTTCCTTCTGCAGTCTTCGTTTGGATTTTATGGATTAGTTGCCTAATAGCTCAGATATCTCTTCTTGTTTCGTAGTTGGAAGAATGATGTTTTTTTTATCATAGCGGTAATCTAATTCATTTTTCTTCCCTCGAATCAAAAATTTTGATGCAAACTTGATACCTAAATGCAAGCGAAAAATATTAATTCTGAATCGATTCCGCCAGCTACTTTTAGAGGCGCACTTATTTATAAATTTGTTGATTTATTGTCGAAATCAACTGTAAAAATTATTCGGATATTTTAATTTTATGAGCATAAATCAAATTAAATTAGGAAATTAAGCAGAATTTTGATTGTAATTATTTAACTAAGTACCATTAAAAGCTCTAAATATTTTTCTATTAAGGATCTTCGACGTATAATCTTATGATGTCGAAAATATATAATAGAATTCTGATGGAAAAACTCAAATGAATAAGAACTTAAGAGCAATTGGAAAATTATTTTCCATTAATATTATATGGAAGTACTTGTTTATTTTAAACGAAATAATTGAGTTTTATTTTCTTCGATTGTAAAATTTTAACTTCATTTTTTTTATTTCAGGAAATTTTTAAGTTTTAATCTTTTTTTTTTTTTTTTACATTAACTGCTAACTCTTCATAATAATTTGCAAGTCATTTTAAAACTTCATGCCATTATATTAATTGAAAATTTAAAATTTGATTTTACTTTTTTAATATATTATTAAATACCTGAGATAGCGCTTCCTTGCAACGTAACTGATATAAAGGAGGAAAAACATTTCCAGAAATTTCGTCGATTAGCCAAGGAAAGCTTAAGCAATGGCCTCTTAAACTTGACGACAGATTTGGTGACCATTTGATGACTCGGTTAGAATTTTGGCGACTTTGACGATAAACCAGTTCTCAAAAAACACTGATATCTCATAGAAATCTCGTCTGGGTGGAAGGTTGCGGATGATTTTTTCGGAATTTTTCCCGGTAACGTCACACCTGGATAGAACAATATTATGCAGAGAAAAATACTTACAATGAAAAATCGTTTAACAGGAAATAACACTGGCGTCGCGGCAAAATATAAAATATTTAATAAGATTTTTTTTCCTTTAACAAAAATTACTTGTTATGGAAAATTCCATTTCTCGAATCCGAAAGATAATTGAAAGTTGTTTTCCTCGAGCGGAATTTTCCAAAGTCGTAGATTCTTTAGCTTTTCAAGATTCGGAGGACAGTGACGATTTATTTAATGAAATATTTCGGAAAGTTTCTACATTATCCTACAGTACCATTGGCTGATTTTTTTGCAGCCATTTATGACGTTAGTACCACCGGGATTATAATAGAAGGCATTTTGGAGATCGTTCAGAGATCGAAAGATCCCATCGATGTAGATTCCGGAAATGGCATTGCAGTTTCTCTCCCCATTATATCAGAAATGAGGAACATCATGGAAAGTATCCTCGGTTATTTAGATACACATTCGAACAGCGAAATGAATAAAACTATGGAAACTATCGAACAATTTATTCACAATTTGATGTTGAAAAAAAATGTAAAAAAAATAAGATTTTTTTTGTTCCAAAACAATTAATTAAACTCCTTTTAAATATATATAATTATTAAAAGTGTATGCCTAGAGTATCTATTACGATGATGCGTTGGACTACAATATATGTATATATAGAAACTTTCAGTGTATGTGCCTACAAGTAAGAATTTTATTAGAAAATCGAAATAATAAAAATTGACGATATTGGAATATTGGAATTATATTAGTGAGGTTCTTTAACACGAAGAGATATTTGGATTCCTCATTATCGAATCAAGTGTTTTTCGTAGTGTGTGTGTGTGTGTGTGTGTGTGTGTGTGTGTGTGTGTGTGTGTGTAGAATCTTATAATCTCTTTAAGGTTTCTGAATCAATTAATCCATATTTCAATTAAACAAACCTATATAACAATATTCATTTTTCTCATATTTTGCGAATTTTCCATCATGTGTTACTTTTAACTGCATAAAGGACGTGCTTTTTTTTCTGCTTATGTTAATAATCAGAAAAAAAGAGGAATTCATCTGGATGGGCGAGTTGGGGAAGTGCTCGAAAGGCAGCGTTGTTGAGTGGTATGCAGTTGTTGCGGCTTCATGCACCAGTTCCGTGTGATGAGAATTTATGATGATGTGTTAACAATATCTAAAACAGATCGAAATACTTCATGTCTATGTTTATACTTTTTTACTCCTTTTTCAAACAAATAGTTAAAAAGTAGAGAACTCCTATTTCGTTCGTAAGAAATGGAGGTTTTTTTAACAAAAGCTCTTTTTTTTTAAATTGTCATTCCTTCTTTGACTAACCCACACATATTTATATAAGAAAAAAAAATTTCCTTTCAACATATGTGTCCTGGTCTTGAAAGAATTACGTACTGCTTTAAAAAAAAATTTAAAAAATTGGAAAACAAACCTTCAAAATTAAGTCCTTTTTCGTACTTGCTGCATGGTTCTCACTTATACCCTTTTTAAGTTTTCTTATTTCCAGTCCTTCGATGACGTCACGGTGCTGTTTGGCGAAATCGTGGAGTTCTCGGAGCTGTGCGCCCGCCTGACGGCTATGGAAGCGGTCACCTGCATCAACGGTGTCTTCTCGCTTTTCGATAAAGTCACCGACTCCTACAACGTCTTCAAAGTAAGAGTTTCTTCTAGTACAAGTTAATATTATCAGCCACCCAAAAAGCTATTGTTTTAGTTACTCCAAAAATGCCATAGCTGACCAATTTTCAAAAATTTATCTTGTTATTGTATATATTTTTTATGTCTGCTTTCACCAATAACGAACTTTATTTTCAAAAATACGTCATTATAAATTTCTCCTGAATTTTTTATTGGATTTAAAAGAAATATATGTAATATATGTCTGATGCCTGCTTTCATCACTAACGAAATTAATTTTCAAAAATATGTCATAATAAATATCGTCCAATTTTTTTTATTGGATCTAAGTGAATAAAATATAAAAATCAAGTAGTTTATTTACTTATCGATTTATGTATTACCTTAAATCATATGTAAATAGGATTTCTAGATATGACTGAAAATGAATAACATTATTCAGAATTTTAAGATAGCTCTGTGACGCAGCCATTTTTTTTTTTTAGCCAACCAAGGGGCTATTGTTTTAGTTGAGTCACTTTTGGCGTACAAGATCACTTTTCAATTTTTTATCGTTTGCTTCAATTTACTTACATTTAGTTTAAATATATTTAATTTAATAACATTTATCACTTGCTTTAATATTAATTACATGTAGCTGATATAATATCCAATTTAATAATTTTATCGCTTGTTTTAATTTTAGTTATATGTAGCTGATATAATATTCAATTTAATAATTTATCCTTTCCCTTAATTTTAATATCGGAAAAGTTTACTATTGTCCATTTCTCAAAATTTCATCGTTTACTTTAATTCCTACATTTAATTGAGTAATTTAATAATAAGTATTAAAAAAGCTCACCCTGGGTGGTTAAATCTGTTCTTTGGAAAACTTTGCATGTAACTTTTTCATTTTTTAACTTTTTTTTACTGATTTACATAACTATTTTAATATTTATTTTCGACGATTATCAAGTAATTATATTTTAACATCGTCAAGCCCAGACACATCTATAAAAGTGTGATCGAGCGTACAAAGTAAAATCTTATATTTTAAATATAATTAAATAAATAAATTGCTTGAAAAAATTACAAAAATATTTTTAACAAGAATACGAAAAATGAGGACGCATTTCGTTGCATTTGATAACTTCATCATTTTGTGAAGTTATCAAATGCAAAGAAAAAGAAATTGAGATTTATAAGGTTTTGTTATTAAATAACGAGACTGACGCAGTAAAATATTTTATTTTGATCTCATACATATTTACTTATTTTTCGTTACTTATTATACATATTTAAAGTTTATTCAGTTAAAGTTTGAAAGCCTGGCTAAATACGAATAAATGACTTCAAAAAAATAAGATAATCACACGTATACATTTCAGATTTCTTCTTAAAGAAAAGGGTGCGCGTTATACGGAGAATATACATAAAAATTTAAAAAAATGTAGTTTGAAATTATAGATCTGTTTGATAGGATTAGCCCATATCTCAAACTAAAAGACTTATTGCGCGTTATTCCCTAGAATATATGGTAATATAATATTAATACAACATAATATTAATAAAATATTATATATAATATTAATATAATATAAATATTATATTAGTATAATAAAATATTAAATGCAATAATTTTAATATTATATAATAATATAATAATATAATTATATATATACACACACATATTATTGTGTATGTGTGTTTGTGTGTAGACAAAAATCAAATTATTTTTTTATTATTTATTTTAATATGAATATGCCTGCATTTCAGTTAAATTACAAATTTAAATTGGGAATCAGAATTTAATATGAGTAATACGATCGAATGAGTTCATTAATATCTATAAAATCTGGTTTGATGCCCAATTCGAAAATCTGATTTTAACTTATTTCTGCGTTTGGTCTTAATTATTGCCCTCACAGAACACGCTACTTTGCCTAGGTATGCAGAACCAAACGATAAGACTACAGCCGTTTTTGTGCTTCCTAAATCTGGAAGTTCGATTTTCAATTCCGTCCTTCATTTACTAAGAGATTTTTCTTTAAATTTCGATTGTAACGTGATTTCTTCACATATCAATTAACGGTTCTTGGGCTGCAATTCGGACTTAGCGCCCATTGTCAGAACCTAGCGCTTCCGTTACATCATCATACACTAGTAAGTGTTCGTGAATCTACTTCTTTGGCATTCCCGTAAGCACCACTTTGCATGGGGTACACGCGGCACACTTTGGAGACCACTGCTCAGGCTCGGTTCTGGGAGGTCAAGCACTTGCGTACAGATTTTTTTGCTCTAAATAGTTTTAAAATACAAGAAAATATATGTGTACGAAAACTTATTGATTGATGTTAGGCAAACTAAACTAAGAGTATTTGAAATACAACAAAACAAACAATAAAATCAAAAACTCTAACCTTCAAAGAAAATATATATGA
The DNA here is from genome assembly GCA_019974015.1 of Nephila pilipes. Classification (NCBI taxonomy): domain Eukaryota; kingdom Metazoa; phylum Arthropoda; class Arachnida; order Araneae; family Nephilidae; genus Nephila; species Nephila pilipes. The sequence goes on from BMAW01024576.1 coordinate 82,487, forward strand.
AATGATATGTAAGTCTGTCGTGTTTGCTACATTGGACAAAAAAAAAATCATTAAATAATGTGTTTGTCTTTGCACAGGTAACTTCCACTTGAAAGATACCGTCCGAATCACACACCCCTAAATTTTGCCACCTAGGGGCAGAGCATTCTCTGCATACCCCTCCCCCGGTGCTGCCACTTCCCTATGTGATACAATGCACACATAGAAGTTTAATTACTGCAATCAACGCCTCAAGTTCGAATTCGTCAATGGGAACTTTAGTATTTTAAAAAAAGAATGAGACTGAAAGATATAGACATCAACTAAAAATTGTTAAATAATCTTCCAAAATAATAATTTTAATATTCGCTACTCTAAGATACAAATATTGACTTTACAGCTACAACCTAATTAAAAAAAAAAGTGGAAAGTGAAAATAATATACCAAGACTTTGTAATTTTGGGGAAGAAAATTTTTCATCACAGAACTTATTCAATATTTTTGAGTATAAAGGATAGTAAAGGGTTATTACATTTTTTTCCTTCATAATATAATTTATTACTTTTTTAAATATTCCTTCGTTTAAAAATACTCTAATCTGCTCGAAAATTCAGTTTCCAAACAACAGATGGCGCCATGACGCTTTTCAGAATTTACAAGGTTATTGTTATATGTATCATTTCCAAAAAGAAAGGTATTTTTTAGATATGAAATCAAATAGAGTTACTAAGACTCAACTCTTAAATTTTAATTTACTGTTTCTTGGATGTGGATTACTTCCCTCAAAAGCTGTACATCGTTCTAAATTGTCGGAAAAGCTTAACGAATTAATGATTATTCTTCAGTATCAGTCCATCAATGTAGATACGATTAAAATGTTAGTTACTATTTTTTGTAAGTAATATAATTATCTACACCATACAGATATACACACTGAACGATTGAAATAACTGAAGAAAAATCATGTAGCACTTAAATTAATTTTGTTACAATCTCTGCTTTGAATAAGAATTTTTTTAAAGATTACAAAAAGTAATATCTAGTTATTGGTCATTCTCAAGTCTACATTTTCTCTGCTGCGACACATGTGATAGAAACTTATTTTTAGGTTGAGACTGTGGGACAGGTGTACATGTTGGTAAGCGGTGCTCCGGAGAGAAGGCCTGACCACGCCCAGAATGTGGCCAGAGCAGCGCTAGAAATGGTGGACCAAGTCGGCAAGATGACCACATCCGATGGAGAGAAGGTCTTAGTCAGAATAGGTAGGAGATGTTTTACTTTGTTTAAACTTTTACCAATCATGTCACTTACCGCCAATTTGGCGCTTTTGGGTGCATTTTCGAGATTACATCCGACTGTAACAAACACATGCATGAACACGCTCTTCAGAGTTGATTACATTTAGTAATCCATCCTCTACTCAAACTAAATGTAATCCATCCTCTTCAGAGGATGGATTACATTTAGTTTTATACGTTTTACATTTAATCATTACTTCACTTATTAATAATTTTTATCACAATAAATCATATAGAGAGACTGTAGACCAGTTGATTAGAAAAAATTGATTAATTTATTCCAAAAAAATTGGGGGAGTGGGTGGCAACATGGGAGAAAGTAAAAATTCATATTTTTAAAGTGGTACTTCTTGCAAGACTGAGTTATGAGGGGGGATGAAATGTTAAAAACTATGGGAATAGTCTTAAAATTGAAGTCAGAGATTAATTTGAAAACAGGAGTACTTCCTTTGTAGCAATTGTTGACTGATTATATTTATGAATAAAACAATACCTGTGATAGAAAAGATAGTCATTCTGTTATCGATTTAAGAAGTTACTAATGAGTTGATGACTTTTCGTGGTGATGCTCCTTAATTGTTTGCTTATTAACGTCGCACTCTGAAGCAACACGGGGGCTATTGGCGATGGACCTCACAATTTTGAATCTCTGTCAACTGACAATCACGACACCTCAGTACTCCTCAGTGTTCCTTCTCCGAACTTCCAAACCGTTTCAATTGGAGGACTTGGAGCTTTGATAGAGTTTAGGTACATCACCCCCACTACACGGGGGAGGTTTTGTTGCGTCATCACTCGAATCCACGACACGACGGAAACAACGTCAACCGCGAGCCATTACCACTAGGCTACCGTTGCCTTCGTGGTGGTACGGATAATTCATAAATTCAACCAATTTGCAACAAAGATATTTTCGGTTCATTAAAACAGGGTAAGGAAAGATTCTATGGAACCTCTCACAAGTGACCTTCTATGTCAAACATATCTTTACTGCAAATGAGTTTCTTTTATCTATCATGACTTTTGCATTATATTCAATATATTTTCATAATTATCCTCATAATTAAATTTTATAAATGATATTACTGTGGATAAAATAATATTTCCTTTATGATATATTAATTCACATTCAGTTATATATGACGAGAAAGTTAGTCACTGATAATAAGATATAAAATGTATGTTTAAAAAAATTTATATTTACTTTTAAATATATTTATTATACTTTTTAACATTCATTGTAATCACAATTAATTTCAAATAAAACTATGTTTGTTATTTGTTTCGTTAACTGTTTCGTTTTATTTAAATTATTTATTTTTTTATTATTATTATGTTTCTTATTCAACGCATACTTCCCATAGATATTTATTAAAAATCAAAGGCCTACTAGAAATTCACTGCCCTTTTAGCATTCAATATCTATGGTAAATATGTAAAATTGTATTCTATGAAGGGCAAAAAAAGACAGGAGAAATCTATTTATCTTTCATGAATAAGCCGTAACAATTTTAAGTTTTGTTATTAGTAACAAAGTTTTGAAATGAACGAACCAATTTTTCCTGATGTTGTTCATTCATAATTTCTTTGGCACAACGTTAACGTTTTATTTCAAAGCTAATTTGTTTTCTTTAAGGCATGCATTCGGGTCCTGTAGCCGCTGGCGTGGTGGGACTCAAAATGCCCAGGTACTGTCTCTTTGGAGACACAGTCAATACAGCAGCTAGAATGCAGTCTCACGGACAGGTACATTCTAATAGTATTTAGAATAATTTCCTTTAATTTCACCATTGGAAAAAAAAGCTTGTCATTCGTCTCGAAAATCGAGTTTAACTCCTTTCGACTTTAACACGTTAGTGACGACACACACCTAAACTCACTTAACTCTTAACTTAAATATTTGTTTAAAATTATTCTAAGCTTAGCTTAAGCTTTCGGTTAATTTTAAAGCATATTAAAAAAAAATGCTATTCAGTGGTATACTATCGATGACGTGCGATACCTACAAATAAGGTACAACATGTACCACCGGAGGCAAAGGTATTAAAAGTCATTACTAAAATTTTGTTCTGTTATCAAGGTAAACAAAGATTGTTAACCAACCTCACGCATATACGAATCTATTATCACCTTGTAGTGATCTTCCTGGCTTCTAGGAATAAATAAATCCTATCACTGGAGCGCGTATAGCATCGATTCATGTATTACACATTAAAACGGGACACATTTCATCCTTTAAAGTATATCTATAGGATCTTATTCCAGCGCTTTTGGTGAAGGATTCTCATCTCCTCCGCTACGCATGAGCTGACTACCTTGCATGGTCTCGTTATTACGTACTAAGCTACTATCTAACTTTCCCAACCAATGCAGTTGCATATAGGTAGTTACTAGAAATCATTTTATAATGTTATACGTGTGCATTATTAATATTTGTATTATTATTCCCGCTGTCGTTCAGTGCAAGGTTCTCAAGTCTATTTTTGTTCTCTGGGAAAAAGGGGGGAAAGCGTCGGGCTCCTATGATTGAAGAAATAAGAACAAGGTGTGGCTCCCCTCAGTTCATTCCAAATCCAGAAAGCAATCTGCTTAAGAACAAAAAACTTTCTATCAATACTAAGAAAGTAAAGGTCATCAGAATGCTCTACTTGTATATAGCAACCAATCAAAAGTACTTCTGTAGTAAAATAATAAATAAATGTCCCACAACTACAATGGATGAAGTACCTGAACAACTGAACCTTTTTCTCTCATTTAATTTGCCAATTAGTTACTATAGGAAAATACAGAAAATCTTTGCTCGGATTTTGTTTTTTATCATAGATTTCATAAAAACTCATGCCTTTATAAATTAAAAAGGACTTAATAATTGACAAACTTAGGATCCTCTTAAAAATTGGTCTTCCTCTCATAACAAAAATATTTTTTTAGCTTCTTGTAGGTAATAATTAGGTAGGCAATTGCGTAGGAAAATTATTGATTTATGCTTTCTTGAGTATTATAGAAAGAATTGTTTTTGGTGTTTCTTCTGTAAAACTTAATAAGATAGCAAGGAAATGTAAATTTTATCCTTAGATTTCAGAAATATAATTAATAGTTAAATAAAAATTAATTATATCTCTGAAATCTTACGCATTGATTATACAATATTAAAAAGAGAAATTTTAATTTTATTTTGTTGTATTAACTTATAGCATTAGCTTCAATCAATAGATGGCAGCACCACATTTTAAAATAAGGAAAGCATGATAATTGTCTTGCACACAAAAATAAATCTATCCTTTCCCTTTCCGATATAAATATCTCACCTTTTCAAATCGATGATCCAGTTAGTCCCTCTATATAAAAAAAAATCTTGAAAAACAAGAAGTTAATTTTCTCAATTAATAAAAAGTAAATCTCACAGATACGAGGCGACCAGTGATACACCTTGTCATGCAGTGTTAATTTTAAAAAAGAAATGAATATTTTTTTGAATTTTTAAAATATTTTACATTCACAAATATAAGCCAAAAATATGTAAACACTTCTTTTTTTCATGAAGAAAATTAAATAAGACGTTTTAATGTTTTATATCAATCTTCCAAGATTCAACACGCTATTATTATTTTTTTTTCCAGCCCGGTAAAGTCCATATTAGTGAATCTTCTCAAAAACATCTACAGAAAGATGATTTTATCACAGAACCTAGAGGGTCAATGAAAATTAAGGTATGTATAAATTTTAAAATATTTGTCTTCTAATTTATTATTCTGGCTCAATATATAAAGCTCGGGAAAAGGCTTTGACAGTGCAAATGCATTTTTTTTTTTTTTTTTTTTTTTTTTTTTTTTTTTTTTTTAATTTTTTTCCTTTTTAAAACCTCCACGATATTGGAGTATCTATTTCCCCCCAATAACTAAACATTAACGCTTAGATCTCATTTAATTCTGCAGTGATTTGTAGGTTTTCCCTTCAGCTTCATGATTAAATTAAAATACGATATTCAACTGGTACGATATTAATTTGATTTAACAGCTTTCCATATAACGGTGAAATATACCATCATTAATAAGGCATCATCTTTATATATCTCATACCATCTTTTAAATATAATGTTTTAATGATACATTTTTACTTTTTTTCCTGTATCAACTGCAATGTTAAGATCATATTAAGTTGTTTATTTCTTCATTGTTCCTCTTTTTAAATAGTGTTCTTATATTAGCTTTTCAAAGATATTCAATAAATGTATTACACTTTTGGTTATGATCATTATGCTCAAAACAGTTGGTGAATAAGTGTCCTTTTTTTGTTTTATTAGCTGACTACTTTAATTCATTTTACTTACAATTATGGTTACGTTATAATTTTTAATATTACTTTTCTCTGATTTCAAAGTAAATTATATTATATTATTCAATTCTTTTACAAAAAATATTTATCTAACAACACATACGTATCACTTAGTTTAAAATATTTTTTTTTTTTTAAAAAAAAAAATAAATATCTAATTAATACTCTGCTAGAGATTACAATAATCATTAATTGCGAAATTTAACTACAAATTATTAATGGTAATTCTACATTGTTTTTAACTATAATTCGGTATATTATGTGCATAACTATACTACACTTTTTTTATACTTATTCACTATGCCGCGCCTTTGCATGTTAAAATTACGATGAAAAATAAATTCGTGGAATTACTTGAACACATACGTATATCCTTGCAATAAAAACGATACACATACTACGGACAACCATGTTGGAACAGAAAAATAAATGTTGCTTTTTCCCGAAATTCAGAATGCGGTTTTCCTTCGATACCTCCGCGATTACGAGTGTTATCTTTCCGCGTGAAAGTGAAATATATTGAATATTTATTCTCTTTCGAAATATTGTACACGTGTATTTATATGGATTGGCTTATATATTTGTACTCAATGGTACAGGAACGATTTCTTACATTTTTTTTTTTTAATTATTGAATTTACTTCCTAGCTCGTTTTTTTATTAATATACAGATGTTCAATTACATATACGAGTAAACAGGACATTAGGAATCATTGTTTTATGGAGAACATCATTTCTGAAAAAAGTCGGTTTATTCATTTGAATGACAGAGAGAGAGACAATTTTACCTATAGACGCTGAACGCCATCAGGTTTCTTAGGTTACAGTGCACACATTTTGAGGAGATGAGCAACGTGGCTTCGCCCAATATGACCGAAGCGAAAAAGGGAGAATTTCATCTTGTTTCTTATTTATATTGAGGGATTTCTTTAGATCATGTGGTACTCACATTGTATTAAATGAAGGGATTTTTCATGCACTTTGACTGTAGACACAAAGTATAGTACAGATTATCCCTGCAGGTCTGCGATCGGAGGAAAGTTGACTTAACAGATTTTACGAGCGCATGATCGTATAAGTTTAAGGATTATAAGTTATAGAATGGGAAAAATTGGAAAGTTAAACTATTTTAAGTGAAATCTTTGTGTGTGTGTGTGTGTGTGTGTGTGTGTGTGTGTGTGTTCGTCGAGAGAACTGTTCTTGGAGTGTTTGAAGCGATACATGTCCTAACGGTTTTTCGTTTTCACACAAAGGAACTGTGACATTTCAATAAGATGTTAGTGAATTGCTTATCCCAGAAGTGTATACGCATCCATCTGAGAAAAGATTCATAGGTTTTAGCTGGTTGCTAATGGGAATATCAAAAATAGGAACGCTAGTTTTAATCAAAAATGCACTTTCTTCTTCAGATCAGCACTTCTTTTCAAAAGAAATTTTATTAAAAATAACAACAACAATTCTTTTCAATCTGCGCTACATAGACCTTCAGAATAAAAAATTTAAATGAACACTTAGATATGTATATAGATACATGGTCCCCACGATTAAGGTACAAAGGGTTTTAACTCGAAATGATCCCTCTTCGATTCATTGAATTTCCATTTGAAACACCAATAAAAGGTCATTGCACATTTAATGCTATGGAATGTGATCGGAACTTTCGGGGTCTCTTTCTTTCTGTGGTCGGCCACCCTGCATCTCTCCCGGTGACGCATTTAAATAATGAGTTTACAAGTTCACCAATATACTCACTCATACGAATTGGCTCTTTGGCTTACTCACTCACACGAATTAGCTCATTGGCTTACTCACTCACACGAATTCGACAGAGACACATCGCACTCGCGAGTTACATATATACCCACCACACTCACAACACATAAAATACGTAACGCTACATGAATCAAGCATCTACTCTGGGTCACCACTTATCAAACTCCAAGTGTGTACAATAATCTTTGTATTAACTCTTATTCTATTTGATTAAATTCTTCAAGTGAATGGACCGAATACAGTAATTAATCGTTCATTCTATTCTATTCTTATCTATAGAGATGAGAATAGTTCTTCTCTCCAATTATAAAAGTGCATTTGTCCTAATTAATCTCTAAATTCCTATTTTAAGATAATCAATAAAATCAGAGAAGAAGCTTTTGTATCAGTACCTTATATGCTTCTAAAACTAGGTTAACGGTCGCAATTTTAATAATTCGAGATAAAAACCAACGTTTTTAAAAACAACGTTTTTATATGGTGGCAAAGTTTATTAAAGAAAATTATTGAAATATTAGCTAAAACTGTTGGTTATTTTTAACTTTAAAATTTACTTAAAAAAAGAGACATTTGTGAGCGTATTAAAAAATTCATAATACTCATAAAATCAAAACATGCATTTGAAAGTTTATAAGCCATTCTATTAAAAAAAAAAATGGGAACCAGAATTCAGAAAAAATTATTGTGATAAGACATGGTGCCAAATATTGGAAACTTTCTTTCTTGCGAATGATTATTGACTAAAAGTCAGCAACCCTTACTATCTCGGAGATAGTATAGAGGAGATAGTAAAAGGTAATACGATACCTCATGCTGCGTGGGGAGTGCCCGGTGCTCCCAGAGGGGGAAAGAAATTTTTTCCTCTATCCTAAAAGCGCCTAGAGGAAAGAATATTTTGACTTATTAAAATTATTGAAATATTAGTTAAAACTTGTCGCAAACGTCTAAATATTGCATTGTTGGGCGAGTACGAACGATTCCCGAAATTTCAAAGCTCTAGCTTGATGGGAAGTTGGTTAAATTAACGATCGAAAATTTGATGACACACACACACACACACACACCAAGTGAAATTCAGAAAAACGTTGTAAAAAATCGAACCTCGGCGAGAAAAAATTCCCTTCGTTTTCTGTGACCAGGTAGCCTAGTTGTCAAGGTCGCGGACTCGAGGCCAATGTAGTGTTCGTCGAGTCTTGGAGTCGAGCTCTGATGCCACTAAAGACTAACTGTGTAGCGAGCGGCTGATGCACTTTAAATCTGTCGTGGCTCTAAGTTTTCCAATGGATGTGGTGTGGGACTTTGGAGAGGGAGGTGTAATCTCAGCTGTCGTTACTTACCAAGGTTCAAAATTACGAAGTCTGTCGTCGTTTTGCTTCTCAGGGCGGCGTAAATAAACATTCACTCACTTGAAAGTATTTTTGTTCTAGTGTGATTCGTGGACGAAACAATGATCGTCAGCCAAATACAGTTCGAACTATTATAAATCATTGGTATACAATTGATGTCAGTTTTTTTTTTTTAAAATCCGGCAAAATATCATAACCATTTAGCATCAAAATAAAAAAAAAAATTATAAGTATGTAAATGGACCCACAGTCAGATTTCCATTCAGTTGACCTTACGTGCATTTCCATGACGGTGTTTGAATCGAGAGTCTGGCCTTGTTAATTATGTAAATTATCTTAGTTATACATAAGTTGAAGTGAACGAGAGATGTAGAAGATTGGAGGAATCAAAAGATCGGAAAAATTAGTGTTAGGACATTGCGTAATTGCTGGGTCTGATTTCGTTCCGGACTTGGACCCACCTTTAATGGTAGTCAGATAAGTTAAACTTTTAGATGCTCTTTAATTGATGATAAATGAGGAGTTCCACTCCACATTCGTAAAACTAAATTTTAGATCATTTTCAACATTTGATAAATATCGGTTTGATTTTTCGTACTCACTTTTCCGTTTGTGAGCCTTATTAATCTGTGAGGTGTGGCGTAGTGGCAAAATATACGAGGCATCAATTATTTAGAAAAATCATTTATTAATATCTTCATAACCACCATTCAACTACAGAGCTCTGCTCTCGCCAAAGACAACGTCTCGACTGCGAAACTGTCTGGTGTCTCGAGCAGCGTAACGGTTTCCGCTGTTGTAAGGGGAAATGACGTCATTCAAGGGGAGTATATCATTTCCAAGAATACAGTAACAAACAACAAAATGTTTACAAGCTATGACGTCACAACTCCTCCCCCGTTAAGATCTTTTTACGTTAGTAAAAAGCATTTCAGAAAGATTTACACACTATAGGAATTACAATATATGCATACTAATGAGATAACGTAAAACAAACATATACAATAATACACTGTGATTCCATATACAAAAATTATTTCCGCGAAATTATTACAGTAAATATATCATCTCCAAACAATTATTTTCATTTGTAGCATTTTGTCGATTTCTGCCTTTAAAATATCCGTTTGTCTAGGAGACATTCTGTATGGCTTTGCACAAATCATTTTCTTCTCTGTAAATTCAATATCAAATTTGACCATGTTGGTAAGTCCAGGAACGTTTGAGAAACAACGAGAATATTTGCACAATAAGTTACTTAACCCATTTACTTGTTCTTCATTTAATCTGGATTCAACTTCACTAATCTTCAGAATCTCATCGAGATTAAAAATATTTGGATCGTTTTCAACTGCAGGAAATTCTTCATCTAACTCTGAAATTTCTTCATTGTGGGCAATAACTAGATTTACGAACTCAGGTCTTTGATAGTATGGTTTAAGTAAATTCACGTGATAAATTTGGGATGGATTTTTCTTATCGGGCAGATTTACAATATCATTGGTTTCTGAAATTTTGTTTTCCACTGTACCAGGTCCATACCATTTGACAGATAACTTATTTTTCGGCGAGGTAGAAAGAACAAGTACCTTGTCTCCAGGTTTGAACTCTCTTTTAATGCTGTTCTTATCATACCATTTCTTTGCAAATTAAAATCACAGAAAATAAATTTTTCATGTAAGAAAAAAAATACTTATCTTTTCTTCTTCTTTTCTTTTGATGACAACACACAATTCCAAGATGCAATTCCAAAAGAAAAATCGAACACAGTACTGTAAACACTTCTTCAAAACCTTTCTTGAAGACGACGATTTTGGAGTACAGGGAGTACTTTCTTTTTTCTTTTTTTTTCGTAAAACTAAGTATAGGGAGTACTTTCTTCAGTAAACTAAGTACCGGGAGTACTTTCTTCGAACGGTAATCTCTTCTTCAAAACTGAGTGCAGGGGCACTTTCATCAAACAAAAGAATAAACATGCAGGGCGGACCTTCTTCAAAACGATTAAAGTGCAGGGCGCACTTCTGGTTTCAAACGATTAATTACGAGTGCAGGACGCACTTCTTTTTCAAACGATTATTTCCAAGTGCAGGGCGCACTTCTTTTTTCAATCGATCACTTCCAAGTGCAGGGCGCACTTCTTTTTTTCACACGCTTTATTCCAAGTGCAGGGTGCACTTTCATTAAACGAAAAAGTTACCAATGTGCAGGGCGCACTTTCATCAAACAAAACAGTTAGCAATGTGCAGGGCGCACTTTCATCAAACAAAACAGTAAGTAATGTGCAGGGCGCACTTTTATCAATCAAAAAGTTAGCAATGTGCAGGGCGCACTTAAAACAATAACCCAGGATGGTTATATCATCGGCATTCTTCGCCGTAAAAGGTGTGGCTCACTTTCACCACATATCGACACAACTTACTTTCACCACATATCGACACAACTTACTTTCACCACATATCGACACAACTTACTTTCACCACATATCGACACAACTTTTTTTTTTCTCGATCGGGATCATATCCCAGCGCTAGCCACCAATTAATTTAAGCTGTGGCGTAGTGGCAAAATATACGAGGCATCAATTATTTAGAAAAATCATTTATTAACATCTTCATAACCAGCATTCAACTACAGAGCTCTGCTCTCGCCAAAGACAACGTCTCGACTGCGAAACTGTCTGGTGTCTGGCGGGCAGCGTAACGTTTTCCGCTGTTGTAAGGGAAAATGACATCATTCAAGGGGAGTATATCATTTCCAAGAATACAGTAACAAACAACAAAATGTTTACAAGCTATGACGTCACAGAGGGCTCAAATATTTGGTAGTGAAGTCGAAGCGCCACAACTAAGCTAAGCTGTAGAGAAAGGAAGACAAGTTCTATTTTTAGGCTAGCTTTGGACTTCTTTTTAATGAGGTAACTACTCATCGAATTCGTTTTTAAGTACTTAAAAATACTTATGAGTTCGTAAAGTATTTGTGTAGACTTGCGAATAAATGCACAGAAATAGATCGATCGTCTTATTAAAAATTGAGAAAACTGTCTAGACCATGGTCTCACGAAAGCTAAGAATTGCTGTTTTCATAAAACATATTTCGATGGGAATGATTATTCTCCCCACATCAAGGGAGACGGTCTGTATATTTGAAACCTCAATCTGCCTGTCCAGAGAAAACTTGTCCAATCGCTTTTGCACTGCTCCTATGAACAGAAGCCAAAAGGGATTCTTCCTCGGACTAGTTATTAAGGCCTATTACCATTAATATACTGTCATTATTATTAAAGGAAACCACCGCATACTCTCTCTCTCCATTCCGAACCCTATTTAAGAGAAGGTTGTTTTCGAACCATTTCTGCAAGTGATACACATCCGCTCCTTATTACATTGAATTTCCTTTTTATCAGCTTCCATTTGTCGTCACAGGCTGTCTCTAGTTAAAATAGCTAGTCTATTTGATAAGTTCGCCGTATTCGATATATTATTTGTTGAGATTTATCTGTGATTGTTTTCGTTCGACACACAGGGGCATCGGAGCTACCTACAACCAGAAATTCTAAGCTGTGCTGACATTGAGTGCTCAAGACCTGGACCACCATGTCGGTGGGAGAGATGTTTTTTTCTCCATCGTGAGGAAAGAGAATTTACCTTGGTTGCGGCGATACTCAAGGTCAACTCTCCTCTTACCTACAATTTTTGGGTCGGAAGAAAGCTTGTCCAGTCGCTTTTGCTCTGCTCTTATCAACTAGGCCGAAAAGGATTCTCCTCAGGCTAGTTAATAAGACATTTTAACTTCTGTCGTCATTGTTGAAGAGAACCGCCACAATATCAAAAGCAAAAATTAAAAAAAAGAAGAACACATTTGATATCATGCAGATTTTGTGATTCAGAGAATTTCGATAACCCCTCCATTAATCTACTTTAATAATTTTTAAGAACTATTTTTTGCGTACCAAAACCTAGAAACATGTGAATAATTATAGCAACTTGGGAATTTTAAATGTATAAACACTTGAATTTTTTAAAAAAAAAAAACATTCATGAATACAGTAATCAATACATTTTTTCTAAAAGTTGAAAAAAAAAATCATAAACAAGTAATCTGTTCATTTGGAGTTAAATAATAAAATTTCAAGAAGACTGTACAACTTACATATATCCTGATGCTTTAACGTGAAGGAAAAATACCAATCACTTCAACGCATGTAAATAAAATGAACTGAAATGATGAGCATTGAAGGAAAAAAAGCACACTTATTTTTTATTAACTCATATTTAAAAAAAGTAGCTGAGACAAATGAATAAAAATTATGGATTACATAACTAAACATACACATTGGTGTCCAAAATTTAATCATAATTGGTAATTCTGTGAATAATGAAGGAAATATAAGTAGAGGAATGGCGGGAAAAATGATATGCAAGTGTAAAATGATTATGAAATATATAAAAAAAATACAGATTGATTGATTAGAATCACTTTTATTATCCAAAGAAACAGTTAGAAAACTAAGCATAAGAGAAATTTACCCCTAAGTTTAAAAAAATGAAATAAAAAGGTGATGCTGCTGTTTAATAAGGTGTGTGATACTCTCTGACAGTCAGACACGCTGTATAACAATTTTTCATATTTACTAAGACTTTGTGGATGAGTTCTGGGCTCAAAGATTTCCAAATATCACGCAGAGCTCTATTCAGTTCTGGAACAGAGCTTGTTGAGTCAAAAGGGCTGAAAGTTGTCATCCGAGCATTTCCAATACATACTCTTCCAAATTAAGATCATGATAAAGGAAGAGACTTCGGCATGATTTGGGTATTTTTTGTTTCAAGGAAGTAGTCGATCGGGTTCGTACAGTGATAATGCCATCATCATCCATAAATATGAATTCAGGACAACAACACTTTGGAACAAGCGAACATGAGGCTCCAGAACTTTATCTCCGTATATTTTACTGTCACAGATACCTTCTTAAAGACATGGAGATATGTTCAGCCATCCAGCATGAGGCTTACCCACGCCATGGCTTCCCTTGACCGAAAACGATGTTTTTCTGTGATGTGAAAAAGAATTCCTTGCCTCGCCATATTTCAGTCGAGGAGAATCAGTGTTCAACGCCAGATTCGTCACTGAACAGCATATTGGCCCATTGCTACAAACTCCAATTTAGTTTTGATTAACTTCGCAACAGACGCAATACGAGGGCTATTGGCGACGGATCTCTTAATTTTGAACCTCGGTCAAGTGACAAAAACGACACCTGAGCTGGCACACCTTTTCCTAACTTCCACACCACGCCAACTTGAGGACTTTGGGCCCCG
>BMAW01024577.1:116-10188 GCA_019974015.1 Nephila pilipes
AACTATGCATCAAGAATTATTGGAACTATGCATCAAGAATTATTGGAACTATGCATCAAGAATTATTGGAACTATGCATCAAGAATTATTGGAACTATGCATCAAGAACTACTGAAATTATGCGTCTAAGAATTATTAAACTATGCACGTCTAAGAATTATTGAAATTATACATCTACGAACTATTGAAACTATGCTTCTAAGAAGTATTGAAGCTATATATTTAAGAATTATTGAAACGAAGAATCTAAAAATTATTGAAACTTTGCATTCAAGAATTAAACTTATAGAAACTTTAAAGCGCATATCTTATGGCTATTTCCAACTTCATCCCTAACTATGTCTTCATTTGAATCAGTTATAAATTCTTTTCTTGAGGTCAGATAAATTCATTTTTTACAATAAATTTTTGCCCTTGGCTAAATCTGTTACTTCTTAAATAAAATCTGTAACTCTGCAATTATAAGTATAAAAACGTAATAAGCAGCTGTAAAAACAGAAGGGAGAAAATTTCGTCAAAAAACATATGCTCAATCGAAAGTACCGTCACGAAACTTTGCAATGTGTTGGTGCTATAAAAATTAATCATATCTAAATAAAACTCCTGCTACTGAGTATTGGAAAACACGTTAACTCACATTAAACATGCATGATTCCTTAAAAACAACACACCTCATATTTTTAAACATTTTAACCATAGGAAGTAAAGTAATAACTTTTTGTATAATGTTTAATCTGCGCCCTGCTGCATGTGGTACTAAAAAGAACGAAACATTTTATGGCGTAAATCGAAATATATTCCACGCTTGTGACTTTTAATAACCTAGCGCAACAGACGAGAGAAAATCAAATATCGTATAAAGATCTGTTGATATAAAACTGAAGTGAAACGACTTCAGAGGAATTCTCCCTCGTAATGTATTTGTTTGAGAAAAGAAAGATGTAATACGAGTACGGTATGTTTGACTAACTTCAGCCTGGGCATAGTAAGATTCCACAAGTTCCAACGATAGTTTGGAAACTGCTCGTAAATTCCATTTAACGACATTTTCCAAAGCAGGAATAGATTAGGAGGCAATAAAATTCTTTCCTGACCTATACTTCTTCGGAACAACATCTACGGCTTAAAGCTGTTTGTCATCGTAAAAACAAATTTGATGCACGTAGACCTTTTGGAAGAAAACACGTTTGTCTTCCCAAATTTATTGTTTGTAAGGAAGTGAAAAATGCAGCCTCCATCAATAATTGTTCAATGTGATTCGTCTTTCACTTATCAGATACAGGTGAAACATTTCAATAAATCACTATGAAACATTTGAATAAATATACAGAAGCAGTTCTCGCACTGAGACAGGATGACTCCTAGGGAAATGCAAGTACTCTTTAAATGGAATAACAAAAATTCTTGTACTGCAGAATTTTCTCCCTTAAACAATCCATGAATTTCCCCTCACAAAATAATGAAACTATCATTTACACAAAAATAGTAAAAGTTTCTATAAAGTAGGGAAATATAAAAGGAACATGTATTACATAACAGCATATTTAATCAAGTATAAAAACTAGGACGACCCTTAGGAATATGCAAATACATTTTAAACGGTATGGCGAAACAGTTTATACTGCAGAATCTACCCTTTAAAACAAGCTGCGGATTTCTACTCACAAATAATGGGGCTAGCTTTCATTTATTTAAAAATAGTTAAGAATACTAAACACTAGAGAGTTATATAAAGAGGCTTTCAATATATAAGGGCATATATAAAGGGACATAAAAAGTAGGTCGACCCCTAGAGATATGCTTTAAAAGATATGACAAAAATAGCTCTATTTTAAATTACGTCGAGGCAACGGGGTATGAATCATCTTCAACGTCTGCTCGGCCATCTTGAAAACGCTTAAACTACTCAAAAACACGGGCACACGATAAGCATTCATTGCCTTACACTTCTTGCAATAAATTTTAAGTTTCAATAGCGATTTTTACAAGTTTCAAGTGGAATTTCACAACAATTCGTTGCTTACTTATCTTTTTTCCGGCGAAACAATAATAACTCTAATGCAAACGAAGGCTACGGGTATACGGATTTGTTAACAAAGGTGAGAGACACTGCATTCGAAAGAGAAGGCTTCACGCTAAACAGCTGTCGGTCTCTGGCGTTTGGCTCATACGTACTTCTTCTGTGACAGCGCCAGTCTCGTTATTTAATATCCTTATGTCGCATAATAAATCAAAAGCTTCATGACACATAGAAATGTTTTTAAAATTCATCTTTTTGAAATATAAGAAGACTTTGAGTTTCAGTCGTAATCCAGAGTTTGTTCCAACTCAAGATCACAACAGTAATAACTGTAAGAGATATAATAACTTGAGATAAATGTATGAAAAGTTTGTAAAATACAATTAAATTTAAACTATTAATACATATTTCCTAAAGATTATATCAAATGTAAAAGAAACCGATCAAAACTTTCAAACAACAAATTTTCAGACTAAAAAATATCCAAAATTTCTCATATAATTTCGTGACATTGTAATACATTCATCTGTTTATTATACTCCGCCTTAAAAATTTAGAAATATTCCATAAATAGTCTATTTTTTTCCTTTAACCTGCATTGGGAACCACTCATTTAGCGTTACAGTATAGGAAGCAAAATATAGAACACGTTTTATTATATAGTGTCTTTAAAATTTAAAAGCATTCCATAATTCGCCATTTTTTTCCCTTTAACAAGTAGCGTGAGCAACCCATTTAGCTTTATAGTATATATATTATTATATATATACTGTGTTGTTGTCAGAAATTTAGAAACATTCCAGAAAAAAATATTTAATAAGTAATTTGAACAACCCATTTAATTTTTCAGTATAGGAGAGAAAATATGGAACCTATTTTATTATATTGTATCTTTAAAATTTAGAAACATACTATAAATACAAAGAATGGGAATAACCCATTAGCATTACATTACAGTACACGAGGCAAAATATAGACATAACAGTATATGAGACAAAATTTTAAGCACACAGTGTTTAAAAGTTAGTACGTTTCTAACAAATTTATAGTATGTTTCTAACTTTTAAATACTCGATGTTTAAAAGTTAGAAACATACTTTAAATACACCTTTTTTTTTCTTTAACAAGTAATGTGAACAAACCATTTAGCTTTACAGTATATGAGACGAAATATGGAACTTATTTTATTATATTGTGAGTTTAAAATTTAGAAACATTCCATAAAAACTCAATTTTTTTTCTGTTACACATACTGGTGAACCACCCATTTAGCGTTACAGTATACGAGGTGAAATATAGAATACGTTTTGTGATACTGTGTGTTTAAAATTTAGAAACATACTATAAATACACCATTTTTTTCTCTTTTAACAAGTAATGGGAACAACCCATTTAGCTTTATAGTATAGGAAGTGAAACATGGAACACATTTTCACCAGAAAAAATAAACTTATTTTGATAAAAATAACTTTCATATGGATACATACTTCTCTGTATAGAACCGCGAAATCAGAATATAATATTAATGCTGGATAATTTTGCTATTCGAAAGACTGTACCGATATGGAGTCCAATTCTAAGACAACTTTAACGAATGTTTTTACTTGTTTAGAATAAAGACAAATTCGAGTCTTAATAAGATCATACAGAAAGATAACTCGAAAGTAAAATAAAAATAATTAATTTTATTTAAAATTAATCACGATGTATTGTGCTCTGAAATATCAGATTAATAATAATGAGGGATTTTTATTTCACAACTTAAAAGATTGCCGATGAGCGAGGTAATTTATTTATGCCATATTCAGGAAGTACATCTCTCAGCATGGATCATAACTGATTAAAGACTGGTATGAAATCCCTGCAACATGCTGCGCAGTTTTGACCTTTATAACAGCATGCTGTGTTTCATTATGCTGGTAAATCTGACTTTTAAAATGCCGACGGCGGAAAATCACTAGGGATTAGACTTTCGAAAGGTGAGCGATGGCGAAATAAGAAGAACATTTTGTGAAATAAATTCTGTCCTCATCAAGCAAGGTACTCAATAAAAACTCAGTTAGTTGTAAGTGAGATAAGAAATGGTTTTGAATTGGGAAATTTGATTAATAAAATATAATTGCATTTTCTCAATAAGACATATGTTTTCAGAAATACCAGTACTGCATACTGGCAATAAAATGAATACCTTCAGTGTATTTTCGTTGCGCGTGCTTTTGATACAAATTTATAATTGCACCAAAATCCATTCTCATAATAGAAATGCCTCGTTAGTATTGCTGCAATAAAGCCTTTTGAATCTATTTCCTTCGACAGAGAAGTTTATCATGATCACAATCAGGTTATGAACTATAAATTGCATAAAATTACATTTTTAATATCAGAAATAAATTGCATTATTAATTAAAACAACAGACATTCCTTTAGCTTTTATTTTGTAAAACTCGTAGTAGAATTTTACGTTGTGATTCTTAGAATACATTTCATGGCCTCGGTAGTCTAGTGGTTACCGGGTAAGGATCCTACCCGGCCAGAAAACTACAGACCAATTTCCTTATCACCAATCCTCAGCAAACTAGCCGAAAAAATAATCCACAATAGACTATCAAAATTTCTACAAGACAACGATATCATCATCCACGAACAACATGGATTCGTCCCGAAATTATCCACATCACACCAACTGCTCAGAGTAGTGGAATTCATCAAGACTGGATTTTACAAAAGTCAAAATACTGGTGCTGGATATCCAGAAAGCCTTTGACGGAGTCTGGCATACAGATTTAATCTTCAAAATGATCAACTACAACACCCCTGCCTATCTCGTAAAAATAATAAACTCATATCTACACAATAGAAGCTTTCAAGTCACCATTAATGAACAACTATCAAATCCAAGAAAAGTTGAAGCTAGAGTCACGCAAGGAGGAACCACCTTGTTCAATTATTACGTAAACGACATTCCTAAACACCAAAATACAAAAATATGCATGCATGCAGATGACACTGCGATACTGGCAAGACACTACTTTTCATTAAAAATAGGCCAAGCACTAAACGAACACCTACAGAAACTAGAAGCATGGTACTCTACTTGGAAAATAGCCCTGAACGTTTCCAAGACAGAGGCCGTCTTCTTCTCCAGAAACTACAGAAAAATAGAACCAGACATTTTTCTGGAAAACAAAAATATACCCTGGTCTCTAGACACCAAATATCTTGGTGTAACGTTGGATAAAAAACTCACTTTTAAACTACACGTTCTACGAATTAAAAAGCCGTATAATTCTGCAGTAAATAATGTTTTTCCCCTTATTTTGCGTAAATCTACATTAAGTAGACGTAATAAATTGCTTATCTACACCCTGATACTAAGACCTATCCTGACCAGTGCTAGCCCAGTCTGGTCGCATTGTGCTGACACAATACTAGATTTATTAGAAAATTCCCAAAATTCCACCATTAGAATGATAGTAAGTGCACACTGGTACATGAGAAACACAGACATCAGATACTCAATTAAACTCCCAACACTTAAAAACTTCATTAAAAAATTATCAGAAAATTTCTACTAAAAAATTGATACTTCAAGCAATAAAACCATTCAAGAAATAGAAAAGTACACCCCACTCAGAAACAACCCACAACTACACAGACCACGAGAAATTTTAATTCTTTAATTTCACTTATATTACAAAAACACTGGTAACACAAGCACACTCCTCACAAAATCTCACCCCTACGCACCCACCTATATATACAGAATTAACACACCACACCATCGACCAACCACAGAGCGCGCTCTCACTGCGACCAGACTGAACAAGTAAGCAGGAATCCAATAGACTACTGCTGCAATATCCTAAGCCTAAACTCATGAATTTCAACCATCTTCTCTTTTGGATTAATTTTAACAACACTAGTACTTCAACTAGTGATATTCTAATATTAATAATATACTGCTGTTTGTAGAAAATGCAACACCATGAAAGAATCATCAGAATCAAATGAAATTTAATGCAGAAACGACTTGTACTGATACAAATAAATGATGAAATTTTCAAAACAAAAGAAACAAATTAAGCGTCCGAAATCAGTATTTGGTGCAGCCACCATGCGCTGCAATAAGTGCTGCTATACGACGTGGCATGGAGTCAAACAGATGTTGAATATCTGCTTGAGGAAGAGAATTCCATATCGCTTGTATGCGCAACCAAAGTTCGTCTTTGGAAACTGCAGGACGCGGATCACGAGCGAGACGCCGACCAACCATATCCCACACGTGCTCAATAGGCGACATATCCGGTGAATAAGCAGGCCAAGGAAGAAGTTGCATGCGTTGTGCTGAACAGAAGTCTCGAACAGTCCGCGCAACATGTGGGCGTGCATTATCCTGCTGAAAGATAGCTCCAGGGATGCCTTGAAGGAAAGGAACGACTTCGGGCTGTAGCACTTCACGGACGTACCTGTTGCTATTGAGATTACCCTCAATTCGTATCAAATTGGATCGTCCATGATACGAAATCGCACCCCAGACCATAACTCTGGGTGTTCGACCACTATGTCGTTCAATAATACACTCAGGAAGGCAGCGTTGACCGGCATAACGTCTAACACGAACACGGCCATCATGGGTCCACAAATTGAAGCGTGATTCATCTGAAAAGACAACTTGGTGCCAATCAGCTCGCCTGTCTCTGTGCTCAAGAGCCCACTGCCGACGCAGCCGTCGATGATTCGCCGTGAGGGGAATCCTGTATAAAGGCACCCTTGCACGCAATCCACGGCGCAGCAGACGACGACGAATTGACGAAGCCGACAATTGTACACCTGTAGCAGTAGACCAACGTGCTGCCAGCTGCCTGAAGGAAGCTGTGCGATCATTCACCGCCATGCGGAGCAGGTGTCGATCATCGCGCTCTGACGTCACCTTCTGTCGTCCAGTGCCTGTTTTTCGAGTTGTTCGGTGCTCGTCGGTCCACTGCTTCCAAACTCGCATCACTGTGGAACTGTTCCGCTGCATACGAGCTGCTATTGCGCGATAGGAAAATCCTCCTTCTCGAAGGCCGATTATCCTCCCTCGTTCAAACTCCGTAAGTTGCTTGAATTTCTTATTCTTCCGTCGTGGAGGCATACTCAGGTCTCACTAAACGTTTGCCACTAACAAATAATCATAGACTTTTTTCAACGTCCCGCTACAGCACTTTATTTATACGCTTTCAGCATCAATTCAGAGGGCGCTGCGCGCGCCGCGCACGCGCGATGGCTCTGAAACTTTATTAATTTGCATAATATCCTATAATTGACATTTGCTGCGAATTTCATTTGATTCTGATGATTCCTTCATGGTGTTGCATTTTCTACAAACAGCAGTTTATATATTCAGCATATTTTTCAAAATTAATTTCATATTTTCCAAAAAGCTATTGCACTGTAATTTTATTTTATTATCTTAATATCTAAATCTTAACTTCTGGGCAAGTGTAAAACCAAAATTCAGTCTCACCGCAATTAATAGCCAATTCACAGGGGATTAAAGCTCGAGAGGGTTATGTTCCCCGACAAAAATAGTCGGTTTGGTTTGGTAGTCTAGTGGTCCTGCACTCGCTGTCAGCGGTTTATATCGAGGGTTCGAGCCTCAAAGCTACTAAAGACCCGCCGTGTTGCCGGAGCTGATGCACGTTAAATCTATCGAGGCTTAAAGTTCTCCCTTGGCGTGTTGTGGAAGTACGGAGTGTGTGGTGCCAGTGTTGGTGTAATCCTTGTCACTTGACCGAGATTCAAAATTACGAGGTCCGCTGCCATTTGTTCTCGTGTTGCTTCTAGTGCGATGTTAATAAATCTAATTAATCGAATACATTTCACTAAAGAAAGTGCGTCCAATCACAGGGGAAATGGAATAAAATTATGAAAGTATAGAAAATATTTTCTAAAGATCCACCAGCATTTTCTGAACATTTATTTTTATTATCCCTCAAATGATTTATAGTTGTATGTTAAGCGTTCTCTATGAAAGAATTTTTTGAGGTTTCTTAAATGGGCAGTTTTTCCCCCTAAATTTCATTCTATCGCACGAATTGAAAACGAAACTATATTAAGCCAATTAATGTGGTTTGTGTTAACAGAAGAATAAATACAAGAATAAAGGAGTTTGTATTAATGAGTTAAAGGGCAACAACAGCGGATAATATTCAAAAGGGATAAAAATAGCTTAATATTAGTATTAAATATATTTAATGAAAAGAGTAAATTAAATTAAAGTGTATTCTTAGGAAATTAATAAAAAGTGTAATTCTTAAGAATCAATCCAAAAATGTTCTATTCAAAAAACAGATTTAGCCACCCAAGGTGC
Organism: Nephila pilipes; assembly: GCA_019974015.1. Lineage (NCBI taxonomy): Eukaryota > Metazoa > Arthropoda > Arachnida > Araneae > Nephilidae > Nephila > Nephila pilipes. Next base: position 8,489 of record BMAW01024577.1, read on the forward strand.
TCTTTTTTTTTATTATTAAATTATTCAATTAAATATAAGAATTAAAGTAAACGACGAAATGTCGAGAAAAGAACAATAGTAAACTTTTCCGATATTAAAATTAAAGCAAACGATGAATTATTAAATGGAATATTATATCACCTACACGTAATTAAAATTAAAGCAAAGATAAAAAATTTAAAAGTGATCTGGTACGTCAAAAGTGATTCAATTAAAACAATAGCCATTTGGGTGGCTAATAAATTATATTAAATATTATGCAATGTTATTATAATGAGTAAAATATGAGATAAGAATAGAGAAGATATTGTTCAATTAAATGAAAACTATAATGTAAGAAATAAGTATAATATAATGAAAGAGTAAAGGAAATAATAATTTATTCTTGAAATAATTGATAAATTTGCTAGTCTTGATAAATTGTAATAAATATCTAATGTTATATAGTGACATAAATATAAGTATAGTCTGTGTGTGCTTTTTTTTTTCTTAAAGTATGTATTAAAATAAATAACTGTGAGATACATAAAAAATATTTTGCATTTCATTTGATATATTTATTACTAGATTTTCAAGAATCTAAAATGAGCTTAATGAAGTAATTTATCCTCCGTTGTGGTTTTCTCTCTCACACTTCTGTAACAATTTACACACACAAATTTCTAAAATAATATGTTTCTGTTAACGTTAAGGTAAAAATAAGCAATAAATGTTTATGAAATCTTTTGATATTAATTTGGATACATTTCCCTAAATTTTTCAAGCTGTCAACGAAATCTGTTGTCAAAAACAAATCAAAGAACAAATATGTCCTTTGAAATATTTTACATTAAAATTCCTTAAAATACATCCAACTAAATTTTGTGCTGTTTATATTAAATTTCTCTAGGTTTTTCAAAATATTTTTACTGATGATATTTTATTTGTAAGACTTCATTCGTAACAATTTTGCAAGATATTTCAATGACAACTTTTCATGATGAGGAATAGTGAATCATTCAAGTATAAATTAATAGCGATTACTGTATAGAAGTAAGAATATTATAATGAAATCAAAAATAAAATAGAATAATCTTCAAAATAATAATAATATGAATACACAAGAAATTATTTATAGGTTATGTAGTGAATTACTTTTACTTCAATTTCCCTACGAAATTAAATAAAAATCTTTGGGGGGAAAAAGAAAAAAAAGCATAGATATAATATTTTTTTTACATTACAGGTAGTCGGTTAAAAATGCATCTTTATTATTTTATAATCGAAATGAAGCAAGATTTTTTTTTAATTTATTATTCGAATCATCATACCTGAAAATTTTATTATCGATCAGTTTGTGAAAATCTTACTATCATAATTATCATCCATTCGAAAATTTCATGATTAACAATTATCATCAATTTGAAAATTTTATAGTCATCAATTATAAGCCATTCGAAACTTTTATGTGATCATCAATTATCAACCATTGAAAAATTTCGTGAGTAATGATTACTGACGTTTCGGAACTTTTATGATCATCGATACATATATTTTATAAAATTAATTTTGAAATTAATGGAAAGGAATTTCAAAGTATATTTTTACTGTTTTTAATTGTATACTTATTATTTTACATATTAAGATAAAGCCTTAATAATATCATAATTATATAAATATATACGTAAATATTCTTGGGAATATATAAATGTGTGTGTGTG
>BMAW01024582.1:0-12755 GCA_019974015.1 Nephila pilipes
GGAGATTCCTAAAGCACTTGTCTTTTTATAAAGCACAGATTTTTTTTTTAATGGGAAGTTATTAGTTTTGACACTGACGGTAATAAAATGGAAAATAACGTATCTGCTATCAATGAGGCTACTTAAATTTAAATTCTATAAAGATGCTTATTATTGAATAAAACGTTTTTCATTTAGATATAGAATTGTTTAAGAAACTTTAAACAAGACAGTCATTCTCTCTCTCATTTTTTTTTTAATGTAAAGAAACATTTTCATGGTGTACTGTATTGAAGACTATTAATAAAAATGGCTGTTTTCAGGACATCACATTTATTTGCAACATCTTTTCAAACATAAATTCAAGACACAATTTTACACAAGCACCACTTTTTCAACGTTCGTCTTTACCTCTTGGAACCAAACTCAACACTAAATTTCATATCCATTGCCAGTAAATTATCTAAAATCAAAACTATGATCTGGTGTTACCAAAAAAATATATCTTAATAAAGAATATTGAAAAAAGGTATCACTTTAAGTTTAAATTGTCTGCTTTTAAAAGTAGAATAGGTAATATCTTAAATAAAGTATCACATTAGATTAAATCGTCTGCCTTTTAAAGTCGAACAGATAATATCTTAAAAAAAGTATCACATTAAATTAAATCGTCTGCCTTTATAAGTTGGACAGATAATATCTTAAAAAAGTATCACATTAAGTTTAAATCGTTTGTTTTTAAAAATTGAATATGTCACAATGGTTATATTCTTGAGAAACTTTAAAAGTGTTTTAAATCATAAATAATTCATATGCACTCTTTACAAACTATTTTGCTTAGGAATTTCAAGCGTTTCGTGAAACCTTGGAGAGTGAATACGGTGGAAATTTAATGGCGCATGGGACAGATAATGCTATGTCTCATCAAATATGATGTAAACTCATCTGGCCATTCAAAAAATAAAAAAAAAAAAATACAAGTGCTGATAAGGAGGAGGATCTAAAATAGAGAAATATTTTTGTTATCCCGTTGTTTAGTCACCTGTGTTTAATAAAAGAACAAAACCTCATAGGAAAGGAAAATATCATTAGAGTTTTTCGGATGAATGGTTCCTGTTCTCACCTGAAGGTAAGCCCCTGTGGGAGGAAAACGCTTAAACCTGAAGAAAATAATTATTGATTCAGTACTTAATACACCCCCCCCCAGTAATTACCTCCCTAGACTCAAAAGTTATAAGAACAGAGATGGGCACTGCCTGATAGGACTGGGCAGACAAACTGGAAACTTGATTTATTTAAAGGCTTTCTTGAAAAATAAGGCCTTAATAGCCATAACCTTTTATTTGTAATTAAAATTTCAAAATTCTTTTTGTACCGTCTCTATTTAAAGCACTTGTTTCCTTTGTCATTAAATGTACGAGTAGTCGATGATTTAGTTTAGTTTTTTTATTAACGTCGCACTAGAAGCTTCACGAGGGCTATTGGCGATGGACCTCGTAATTTTGGATACCTGAGCTGGCACCCCCTCTACTAACATCCACACCACGCCAACATTAGGACTTTGGGCACCGATCAGATTTAATGTGCATCAGCCCCGGCTACACGGCGAGTCTTTGACGCCCAAGGATTGAAGCCACGAATGAACGAAAACCGCAGGCCGCGAGTCCACGAACTTGATCACTAGGCAACCACGGCCGAGTAATTGGTGAGCAAAGAACTGAAACAGATCATATCCCACATAGAAACAAGTTTAAAGCAGTCAGATGCTCCCAATCCTGAGATTTTCACTTCTCCTCAATGTTGAAAAATAAATCGGAAGGAACATTATTTTCGTACTAAGAACGAAGTGAAATCTGCCATGAAAGCTTGGCATCCACAAACCACAACCAAAGCACTTCATCGAAGGATTTACCCTATTTCTCACGCGATGATGTCAGTGCAAGGAAATGTATAGGAATAAGGGCTCTCTTACAAGACATTTAACTTACAGATACAATAAGAAATGTGAAAATTGAGTAAAAAAAAAGAAATATTATGACTAGGAAGGCATTACTTTTCAATAAAAACTTGCATACATTCAGATTCAAAGAAATGGTAGAAACTAGTAAAATATTTATTGACTTCTTTTTCGTCGCAATAATTAGCAACACGAAGGATATTAGCGACGAACCCGAAATTTTGACCCTTTGTCAAGTGAAGAGGATGACACCTAAGCTGAAATGTAGTTGCTACCTCTCCTAACTCTGTTTGGCGCAGCATAGCCAGCTTTGACTCTTGTGCCATAAACCCTACAGTCACTCACCCTCTCCAAACTTCCATCCGAGGCAACAGGAGGACTTGATGCAATTATGGATGCAACGTTTATCGGCCGTCTTTCACGGTGATGTTAATATCGGTGTCACACGAATCCTGATGTTCAAAATGACGTTTGGAGTCGAACCCGCATTTCGATAAAACAACTCCAACTTCCTATAGTTTGGTGTTTGAAAAGTTAAATTGTCTTATGTTTCCGCCTAGTCACTTGACCTGGGCTTAAAATTCCGAGGTCCAATAGTTTTTGTTTTGCTTCTGAGTTCGATGTTGAGAAATAAACTGTAGAAAACTGCAATAAAAGATTTTTTATGTGAGACTTTCAAACTCCTGCTCTATTACTAATTAAACAAATAGATAATCCTATTCTAATTTCATTGCGTAAAACGTTAATTAGTCACGAACTGTTTGATTTCTTCGGGATCCTTGACAGCGTGATAAGGCAAATAATATGCTGATAAGAATATATCACGGATGCAATTCAAATTTACTCAACAACACATTTTTTCCATATTTATTTTCAGAATTTTGAAATCGATAGAGCTCAGGGTGATTAGGGTTACTGATACATTCCTTTACACAAACATTCCTTTACAGGTCTGTCTCGGATGGAAATTCAAAATCGATTGAAGTTTCATAACCTTCCCTTTTTAAGATGTTCTAAGTTCATTTACTTGATTAGGTACGAATTCTTAAGCAATCTTTACGACTAAGTAAACTGATAATTAAGTTATAAAAGTACAAAATAATAAAGATAATATACAGTTATGAATTACTTCAATATTACATGTATTAATGCGTGCTTTGTTAATTGAAATAATATATTATCTCGTTAATCGTTCTCTCTTTTAGATTTGGTAACTTTTCTCTAATCTAATTATGTCTTAGAAATTAATTACTTCGGAGAAAAATAGTTTATATTATTCTAAAAAGACGCAAAATATGGTGAACTAATTTAAGCATATTAATATACATTTCCTTTCAAACAAGTAGAAAGTTTTCAGAGTGTATTTTAATTCAATTACTCTTAAGAGAAATCCAATTTGTTAGTGTTATTACTCTGCTTCAAAATGCTGTTAAAAGCAATATATTGAAATATGAAATGCATTTTTGAATTAACATTAGAAAGGTAATATTTTTAATAAAAATTATTTTAAATTAAATATCGTAGCTTGAAATAAAGCTTCAGCATTTTAAAACAAAATTATCTAATTTTAGGTTCTCTCTGTTTCAAATAAGTTTGATTCTTGAGATCACAAGCTACAAAAGGTTTCGCTCGGAAGATTAAAAAAAAAAAAAAGGTAGCAAAACTTTTGATTTTGTGAAAATAAAATACAAACAATAGACAGGAATTTGAGGTTTTTATAAGACTCTCCAAAAAATAAAATAACATCTAAGAATCTAAGAATGCATTTTAGAGATCTACATTTTTTTAAGCGATGTAGGTAACTGAAAACGGTACTTGAGTAAAATTTCGTCAGCTAATGTCGCTGAATGATGCAATATACCGCCAAGAAGGGAAAGTTTTTCCAAACGGTACGATATTTCACAAAAAAAAAAAAAAAAAAGAAAAAAGTGTTAAAATAAACGAAAAAAATTTCTAAACATAATTTGAAAGTTTGAAATCGAACAAGGTTTCTCCTATTTAACATCACGATTTGTGTAGTGACCTTTTCATTATTGATCACGTGGTCTTATGTAACTTGACTAAGCTCTTATAAAAAGAAGAGATTTTTTAGTTGTAATTATGATCGGTTATTCATCTTTTTTTACCTCGCATTTTGAAGAAAATGATAAAAAAAATTTGTGACCTGTCTATTGCAGAGCATAGTGTACTCACCCACGCACAGTATAACTTTTTCCACTTTCAAACATTTCAAGGTTAACTACCGTCACAATTTTATGGATCCGAAGACTGACATGCATTCACAAAATTTAAAAAAAAATGAAGGGCTCAGACAAATGAAGAGATAAAATGCATCAGGGAGTCACTCGCCATCACTTAGATTCATATATGAGCCGCTCAGAAGCCAATGCGGTTAAGTCCATTTTTTTATATTTTCTGATTTTTGGAAATTTTGATGAAATAAATAATAATCTTCTTAGTTATTAAAGAATTTACTCGTTGGTTACTTTTTTCTAGGTTAGACAGCCCTTTTTTTAATAGCTTCTGAATATATTGTATAATAATTTCAGAAGCCATTGTGAATAAGTCCACCTTTTATCAATATTTTTTTACATAAACTTTGAAATAAAAATTTAATTATTCTTCTTCATTCGATATTTGTTGGTAACACTGAAAAACAAGAAATTCATAGTAACTGTAACCGTTACTTCTAATTAGAATTGTTTGAGTTTTATGCATGTGCGTCAAAACACAAAAGTATTACGTTGAAGTGTTTGCGAAAATTATTGTGTTATCAAAAACATTAAATAAATTTTCTTTAATAACTGTAAAAACTCTGACTTTTTAAAATAATAAAAAAGATTTATTGTAAGGGTATAAAAACTAAAAATGTCAATGGAAATTGAACACAGTGAAAATGAAACGATATTTCATCCTAATTCAAGGAGAGTTAACCATATTGATTCTCATACATCGTCAGATAACGAAGATATAGAAAATAATCAAAATAACGGAAAAGTTGGTAGAAAACGCAGCAGGAATCCTGGGAAATGGTCTAGAAATGTTGAGAAACAAAAAAGGATACAAGGTAAACAATATCAAAAGTAGAAATAAAAGAATAATACCTGCAAAGAAATTTGATAATAAACCTTGTAACTGTTTACGACTTTGTAATCGCAAGATAACCTTTTATCAAAGAAAACGGGCGATGAAAATTTTTTACAAGCTTAATGATCATCATAAGCAAAATATTTTTTTAAGTGGGTTAATTAGAGTTCATGATATCAAAAGAAAACGCCCCAGGAATAACACCAAAGGACCAAGATCTCAATCTTTTGAATATTTTATTAGACTTAACGGCCAAGATGTTGGTGTTTGCAAAAAATATTTTATAAAAACATATTAAATAAGTAACAGGCGACTATATAATTGCTGTTCAAAGGAAGATCTGAAGGACCACAGGGGGCAACATATTCCAGGTAACAAAATAGATTATTCCCATGTAAGAAAACATATAAGTTCCCTTCCTGCTATTTCAAGCCATTATACAAGAGGTCATAATCCCAGACACAGATACTTAAATTCAGACCTTTTTATTGCAAAAATGTATAACCTGTATGTCGAACAATGTAAAGAAGAGCAAATTGTACCAGTAAAGGAAAAGTTTTATTACCATAGATTTTCGACAAAATTTAACTTACATTTTAAGCAACCTTCAAAAGATACTTATGCAAAATGTGATTATTTGGTAATAAGAAAACAATCTACAATAGATGAAGAAAAAAATGCAGCTGAAGTTGAACATGACGAACACTTGAGAAATGCAGAAATTGCCCGTAATAGTATGGCCAATAATCGATTAAGAGCTTCAGACGAAATATACGTGTTTAGTTTTGATTTAGAAAAAGCATTTCCGAAACTATCCACATCAGTGGCTTATTACAAGAGAAACTTATATGTATACAATCTTGGTTGCCATGATTTAAAGACTAACGAGGGCTACATGTATGTTTGGCCTATAACCCAAGCATCGCGGGGTTCACAAGAAGTGTAATCGTGTTTAACTAAACACATTAAATTATACGCAAAGGATTTTCAAAAACTTATAACGTATTCAGATTCATGTTCAGGACAGAATCGAAATATAAAAAATGTGTTAAGTTTACTGAAATTGGTTCAGAGTGAAGATATAAAAGCTGAATCAATTGAGCTTCAATTTTTATTAAGTGGGCACAGTTATTTGCCCAATGATGCTGATATTGCAGTTATAGAAGCTTATGCAAAACAAATTCCGCATATTTATAACCCTAGTGACTGGTATCATATAATACAAAATAGTAAAAGGAAGAACCCTTTCAGAGTTGTCGAAATGAATCCACACGAATTTCTTTCCACAAAACCATTAGAAGAAGCTGTTACCAACAGAAAAAAATCAACAAGTGGACTAACAGCCAATTGGCTTAATATGAGATGGATAAAATTGGAAAGGTCAAACCCAAGCAGCATTAAGTTCAAATATAATTTTGACGAAGATGATACCTTTCATGTAATTGATATAAAAAAAAAAAATATAGGGGCCAGTAAATTTAAAAAATATAACTTAACCTATATTATATCCTAATGGCAGAACAATTTCAAGAGAAACAAAAAAAGACATCATGTGTTTATTAAAGTATATACCTCCAATTATACACGACTTTTACAGGACATTAAGGACAACACGCGGAGATCAAGAGTTACATTTAAATAACTCGGAAGAAGATGATGTCTTTTTCAGCTGCCAAAAGGTATAAGTCCTAAAATTTTTAAGATGCTGTCATTATTTCAATAAATACTTATGTTTTTATTTACACATCCTGTACATATCTTGTTTTTTTGCAGAGTTTACACCTCGAAAAAAGACTTTATACACTTTTCTAATTAAATTAATAAATCAAGAATTTTAAAAACTAATGTATCTAAAAACATTAATTTTCTCAATTTTTGTGTTTTGGACTTAACCGCTTTGGCTTCTGAGTGGCTCATATAGAGGAATTTCTGTGGACCTCTATTCACAATGGGCACATTCATTGCTTTCTTGAATGTAAATAGACATTTTTGTTCGCCGAAATTATTCGTATGCGTTCGACTGGAATAGCACCAGCTTTCTAGTCGATCAGAACTTTCGCTCCCTAACATGTTTGACGACATTTTATATTAGTGTCGATATCGCATTTCAGTTCGCTTAATCTCCAGAAATGAGTGAATACCTCGTAATTTTGTGCCAAAAGTCACAGGAAGAGGGTAACACCTGAGTTTAGTTTAGTTTTTTTTTTATTAACGTCACACTAGAAGCAACACAATAGCTATTGGCAGAATACCCAAGGGGACCGAGCTCACCCAAAGGGTTTAGAGCTGCAAACTGGACCCCCGGGAAACAATCACCCCCGCACTCAGCATTTATTGACAAAATAATAGCTATTGGCGATGGACCTCGTAATTTTGAACCACGGCTAAGTGACGAGGACGACACCTGAGCTGGCAACCCCCCCTCTCCTAACTTCCACGCCAACGGGAGGACTTTGAACTTCGACAGGTTTAACGTGCATCAGCCCCGGCTACACGGTAGGCCATTAGCGGCCAAGGATCGTACCCGCGACTGAACGAAATCGCCGGCCCCAAATCCGAAGCTATGACCACTAGGCTATGGCGGACACAGGATAACACCTGAACCACTTCCTGATTTTCATACCACACCAATGTTAGGACAGCCCCAACTGATTTAATGTGCCTTATCCCCGCTATATGTCGAGAATTTAGTGAAATCGGGATCCGAATCCACAATTAGACTGAAATAAGATTTATCACAAACTCGTGATTATGGTCAATTGGCAGTCGCTTTTATCTCCGAACTTGATCAGATAAATTTAGCTTAAACAAGCTGGAAAAAATATTTAATTGTTCTGTGCAATATATAATCGAGATTATTCGGAGATCAAGGTCGTTTGCATTAACGAAAGCCCGCATGAAACAAAATAATCTATGAAATGAACCCATGAACATGACTGAACTCTCAGTACAATAAAAAGAACATGACTCTTAAAATAGGACAAAGCGAAACGATACACAATTGCATAAGAGAGAATTCGGATTGGATAGATTACTTTTACATGATATGTATCAGCAGAATATAAGTACTTAGAACATGTGGTCCATGCTCATTTTCATAGAACACACTTGACACGCTTCTTATGGTTTGAAAAAACAACAGATCTTGTGTTGTCTTCCTCTTGTATTAGTTTCGTAAACAATTATTGACGTATATGCCTTTAATGTTCAAAATATACAGATATGATTTCATTACTGTTATCTTTATCGTAATATCACAAAATTCAAGTGGTCCTAAATCTGACGATGTTTTGACTTACTGAAAAGCGACGTCATCCGAAGAAAGAAGATATACGAATTCCTTAAAATGAAAAATAAGAATTAGAACGTCACAAAGCTACAGGCCATAGGCTAAACTACATCCTACGCCAAAACGTAGCCCACAGTCTCTCACTCCCTACTCGGCTTTTAATAAGCGTTTAGTTATAATAATTTTTTACAGTTGTCCGTATTAAGCGAAGTTCAGTTTAATGGGTTCCGAATTAATAATGGCCTGTTGTATTTTTAATATTGTTGTAAATTGCAACATCGAAATATGTTAATAGAATTGCCATTACATTTACAATCATTCTGTCGATTTGTGAGAAAAAAAAACATTTTTTTGAAGAATCGCAAGTTGTTTATTGTTTATCATGAAAAATATACTCCATAATAAAAAAATGAACTTAAAGTGATACGTACAAAGAAGATTAAAAAAACATGCAATTGAGTTTAGTTAGAAAAGTTATTAAAATATAACATACGTAATATGTAGTCCCTAAATAAATATGGATCTTTTTTTTTCCGTCAATCAAAAGTGGATACTTGAACATAGGGGAAATTATATTTTCAATGGTTTTGTTTAATTAAATATTTGATTTTAATTTATATTCTTCCAAAGGAAAAAAGAGAAAAAAAAAAAATTTCAAGTATCATCACCTTAAGTGTTTGAAAGATTATATTTTCCACAAGGTTTATTTTTAAGTTTCTTTTTTATCTTAAACATAATATTCCAGATGCTATTTGAGTTACTGAAGTAAAAGAAATCTGGTTTCGTTGATATTAAAATATTTTTTTTTTTTATAAAATACAAGATATACTGTTTTAAAAAATATTTAACTGAAAGAAAAAGAATTCAATGACCATGAATTAAAACGCTTAATCCCGCTAATTTCTAAATAAGAAATGGAAATCAAAATTTGTGACTCATACCAAATAAATATCTCTACATACTTTTAATAAAGTAATAGGCTGGCCGCAATAGCCGAGTGGTCAATATCGCGAGCTCGCGACCGTTGTTATTTCCGTCGAGTGGTGGGATCGAGTCCTGATTCCACTAAAGACCCCTCGTGTAAAGGAGAAGATGAAAAAAGGTTTTCGTGCTAGGAATGAGAAATGCAAATGGGTAACACTGCCCATTGATCATTTACCTTTTTCTTATGAATTCCATGAGCGGTACGTCCTTCACCTTCCAAAAATTCGTCGCCATCACTTTGAAGGAAATTTTCATCGTAACTAACCTGTTGCATTGTTTCCCGTGTATAATGATGACTCCAAGTCTCAACGACTATGGTAACTCGAAGCGGCAACAAACAAATTTTGATTTGGCTATAAAGGAGAAAAGTCAACAATTGTAATACCTATTTTACTTAGCAGCGTAATCATTCATCCAAAATAGTTAGTTTGTAAACCTCCCTCTTATATATTGTTAATTTTTTTATGATCAAAGTACCACACATTGGTAAAAGATATTCTTACCTTATAAAGAAAAACGTTCTATTTTTCACACAAATGATATCTTGTTCCGAAATTTTCCTATTTTAGCTTATTTCAAAGAATCACAATTTAAAAGGAACGTAGGAGATGTTTTTTTTTTTTTTTTTTTTTTTTTTTTTGCAAAAGGAAATGTAATCAAATAAAAAATAATGGTAGATGCATCAAGTGAGGAATAAGAAATGACGAGATGATATGACATTTCTTTTAACAAAATGAATGCTGTATTCTCATCAAATATTGCAAAATGTTTAAATTTTACTAATAACGCTCAACGAAGTGAACCGCCCTCGTATAATTACACCCCACAGCTGCTAATGAAACTTATATCTAACTCAACGGAAATAGATGTTAAATGCTCAATTGTGATTACTATAATTCAAGGCCGAACAGTCTAATTACTGACTGCTTCCGTAAACAACATTTTAATTACATTTCCAATTATATGACGTAAACTAAATTCCAAAGATTAGAAACTACACGTCTCGTAACATCGCGTTAAACTTCGATTTAGTTCAGTGAACTCCGAACGATGTTATTAGACTCCAGGAATATTAACTATGACGCAATGTGTTATTTAATGTTATAACAATCCATCTCGTGGTATCAAAAAGTAAATCTTAAGCGTTTCAAACGGATGATACAATATATTTTTATTTAACCATTTTTAATGTACGAGAATTGATTGAAAAGTAATGCATCTAACGAAAATAATTATAAAAGTATTATAAGATATACAAATAATTTTCTCATATTATAGAAAAAGTACAGAGATACCTAAAAAGAATTTGTCTGCCCGAATCTGGAATAAAAGGAAAAGAGAATTTACATAACAAAACAATCAATGTAACTGAAAGCATACTGAGCCATTAAATAATAGTAGGAATGTAATTATCACTTCTTAAAATTGTACAAACAAATGTTTAAAAAACCATAAAGAAAAAGAAACATAAAAAAATAATTCTGAATCTGGGTTCAACACAGATTTGCAGATTAAACGATGTCTACGGGTATCAAACAATCCCTATAGAAAAATATTATAAACCGTTATTATTATATGCAAAATATATTTTACAGCTTACATAAGAAGGAAAAAATATTCACACACACCCCATTTAAAGAAACTTAAGTGGGAGATTTGTATCTTAATCGGAAGCTTAAAGCTTATACAAGAAATTTATATATTATAATACCCTCTATCAGAAAGAAAAAATATTGATACAAAATGTTTTAAAAAGAAAAAAAATACATAAATTAAGAAAGGAAATAAGTTGAAAAGACAAAATTAGCAAAATGTAGAAGAGCTGAAAAAGAATAATAATAATTATTAATAATATACTTAATAATAATTATTATTATTAATATATTTAAATTTAAAAAGTTTTATAAACTTCCACCTTAACTATTATAATTGTCTCTATAGAATAGAGCATCTTATATTTATCAAAAGGTACCCTTTTTCCAATTTATCGCTGAATGGACACAATTAATGGTTTCCTTTTTATTAAAACGTTTTTCTGAATTTCACTTGGTGTGTGTGTGTGTGTCATCAAATTTTCGATCGTTAATTTAACCAACTTCCCATCAAGCTAGAGCTTTGAAATTTTGGGAATCGTTCGTACTCGCCTAACAATGCAATATTTAGACATTTGCGACAAGTTTTAACTAATATTTTCTTTAATAATGCAGTTTAGCCCAAACACTTGGCGCGATTTCAAAAATTTTTTTAATAGAATGACTTACAAACTTTCAAATGCATGTTTTGATTTTATGAGTATTATGAATTTCTTAATATGCTCACAAATGTATCTTTTTAAGTAAATTTTAAAGTTAAAAATAACTAACAGTTTTAACTAATATTTCAATAATTTTCTTTAATAAACTTTGCTACCATATAAAAACGTTATTTTTAAAAACGTTGGTTTTTATATCGAATTATTTTGAGGTGCAAAATCCGTCGCTAACCTTTAACCTCTCTCTAACTCTACTTTTTCTCTGCAGACATCTGCTGCATTAGACGAGCAAATTTCGAAAAATAAATGCTAATTATACATATATACATACGTGCGTGAGCGCGTGTGTGTGTGTTTAACTGCTCATTCTTATTCAATCATTTCTCCATAATTTTTATTGTAAATATAAAATAATACCTTAATTATTATATACCAAAAGGCTTGTTTTTTACCTTTTACAAATTTTTGTTCATTGCGTAATAGGCTGTGTGATAAGTTTTCTTAGTCAATGCAAGAAATAAGTTATCATACGTTTATTGTGACCTAAGAATAGAAATCTTTTAGAATAAAAGTTTTTAGAATTTTATTACATCACTAATTAGGAGGAAAGGAGAATACAACTAAGCGGAAAAATATTTGTTAAAGTATTTGGTCAGCAAATTTTAAAGTACCAAAAGACTGAGATAGTAAAAATTAATGTCATTTTCCCTTTAGGTGAACTAATTAGACTTTAAAAAAATAAAGGAATAAAACAATGATCAAGAGAATTATTCCTTTAATTAAGCCTTGTAATTAATTCCAGATTAACTTTTTTTATTTATTCTAGAATATAAATTATATCAATAGCATACAGTTTTGTATTTGAAATATTCTAGCATTTAAAGATCTTAGAATAATTTCTTGATTATATCCGACATGTGGCCCATAAATCGATGTCATTTTAAAAACATTTATTGAAAAATTTAATTAATTATACGCTCACCAGATTCTCACGGTGTTTTAGCTTCATTGACAGAAAATTAATAATGTTCGAAATTATTTCGCCGAATTTTAAAGTGTTAAAAGTTTATTACGAATACATTTTGTTCATATTCATACCTAACTTAATCATATCTACAAAGATTTGATGAAAATGTTTAGTTTCTCAAAGATTAAAAAGACATTTGAATCACCTTTAATTCGAAGACAAGTTGAGTATTTTTTTAATG
>BMAW01024583.1:0-12914 GCA_019974015.1 Nephila pilipes
TAAAAATTTCAAACAAAACCAACAACTTGAAAATTGCATCAAAATTCTAACTCTTGAACTCAATTTTCAGTACTTTTTATTTACCTATTTATATAGAAGTTAAGATATTGTATATGAGAATGAATAAGAAAATACTAATGTTTATTTTATTTTTACTTCCATACTATTAAGAACTATAAAATTTATTTAATTCTTGTAACATATTTTTGAAAATTAACTTCTTTATTGGAGAAAACAAGCATGATCAATAACGACAAAAAAATTCTTGCAAAAAATTGATACTCAAAACCTTATCCCTTTATATAACAGATTAATACATTTTAAGAAGCACGTAAAAATAACTTTTTAACTCACAGATAAAAAGCACTTTACGATCAGATATAAAACAAACAAACAAACTACAGTTTCGATTTCCAGAATTCTTCAACGTGAAGGAAAAAGGGACTTAACGCTCTCCCAACATAATCCGACTGCATTCCATCCAGACCGTCATCAACCAAGCATCCTTCCCTCTAAAAATCTCCGTCTGAGGAAACCCCAGACTCAGGATTCATTCATATTCCTCGAGCAGAATGCTAGTCAAAAAGCAGCACCGTCTTATCGTCCATCGAAAATCGCATCACGTCTCACCATCAAGGTTTTCTACGGGGAATTCATCTTTCAGCACGTAAGAAGGCAAGACCCGAATATCGCGGATTTGAAATGCAGAAGGATTGGTAGATCGCAAATGGTCCTTTGCTTCACAGTACCTCACGAAGGATTACCGAACATGGGTTGATTCATGGTAAATACCCTCAAGCATACGGTATTCGAAGATTAGGCTTAAGTTTGCGGGAGGAACGGCTACGTTGTCGGAGATTATTCATGGGTTAAAGATAATATTGTTGCTAAAATGTGCAATCCTTTGATACTCTGTGGAATGATATGTTGTGCGTGTGTGTGTATGGAGAGCTACGTCTGAAGTTTAAATTAAATTTTAATCAAGTAGGGATAAGAAAAGCATTTGCGGAAGGAAGGAATAGCAGAATGGTATTTCCGAGATTTATTACGGTTAACTATAATACAATTTTGTAGAAATAAATAAGGGGGATGAAAAGAAATAATGAATAAATGTAAAACAAATAAATAGTTTTGCTTAAAGTTTGAGAATAGTGCCAATAAGAGGAAAAATGCGAAATACAAACGTATATACAAAATTTCAAAGGCATTGATCTTTTAAGTGCTAAGGAAATGTTTCTTGTTGCAGGGTTTTAAATGTCTGAAACGTCATAAATTTAAAATCTTGAAAACAAATAAACACTAAATTTTTAGAAAAATACTTATTTAATCAAAATAATTTTTATAAATATATGCAACTATAAGATAATACAAAGATAAAGCCAACAAATGTATTCAAACTCATCAAATATAATTTTAAATTACTTTTGTAAACGTTATAATCTTTAATAGTTTTCTAAATTATTGATCATTATCTACAAGCAAATATGCTTCCAATTTTACTTAAAATGAAATTAATTGAATTAGTCATTTCGAAAATGACTTAAGTCAATTTTTTCCCATTTTTTTTTAAAATTATTTTTCAATTTTTTTTTGTTGTGGATATATTAAAAGTTTATTTGTGTTTTATGATAGTTATACCGGACAAAGCAAAGGTAATATGTTGTTCCGACGAATTGTATCTTTAATTGCCTACAAACGACTTATAACCACGATTTGAGAGCTACTGAAAACTGTATTACAATACAATCGCATCTATATTCCAAAAGAATATGTTGATTTGGTTTGAAACTTTATTTCAAAATGTTCGGTCATAAAATGTAAACTGAAAATATTCTGAAATTTCAGAAATGTTGGCTGATTAAAAAAAAATGTTTGTGAACAAGATCAGGAAGAAATGTTCCACAACATCATTTCTTCCTGAGCCATATTGGAGTTTGCATAATGAATTTATAAAAGATGGTATTATCATTTCCGAAGAGTTTATTGAAAGAATCATTCAAAAATCATTTAAGTTGATAAAACACCTTTCAAACTCTGTATCACATCCATTAATAAAAGTTGTATATTGAATGTCTCAATTAAAAGTTAGCAATTAGAGCATTTCAAATGAGTTTTGAGTGCATTGTAGAAGTATATATACCATTCGATCGAAAAATGTTTGACTGGACAACTGCCATATATTCCAGATGGAAATAATGGAAAATATGGTTAGATAAATTAATGATAAAATCATGAAAATATTAATATTTTAATGAGATATCCTCAATAATATTGTTTTAAACGTAATTAATATGACGGTTTTGTTTAATTTAAATACCTCTTAATCCTGTTTCTTCCTGAAGTAACCTAAGTCAAATACAGTTTTTCTTTTTTTTTATTGTTACAAAAACAATAAATATGTTTAACTATTTATATACTTTAAAACCTTTATATTATATTTAGCCCAAAAATGTCCTTGGCAATTAGCGTACATCTCTTTAATGCGATTTTTAGTGATACTTGAAATGCTCTGATTGCGTGGTTAGGTGGTTTTGTAACTATTGGCGTTACGATTTGTAAAAAAGACTGATCAATTACTTTATGAACTTTTTGATCGTGAAATTACTTTGAATGAAATAAAATCATCGATCAGTTATGATCATTTTTGGTGTCAACTATAAGTAAGCGTTAATAAGTATCTTTCGCCTTAAAATTATGAATGTCATGGAGGCTCGGCTTCAATTTAAACAATACACTCAGAAAAAGTGCATAAATAATTCTTAGTGATCGTTAAATAATTCAAGTAAGATAATCTTTAATTTTTTTAAGATTCAGAAAGTTTTTTTTTTTCTCGCCAAAGTGAAGCTAAGTGATAAGATAAAATATTTAATCAATGTAACAAACAGAAGTTTTCTAATATTTTGATTTTTATCTGAAATACAAATTGTAGATCCTATAAGAGTTCTCAATGAAGTAGTAAGCATAAAGTGTCAACGTTAATGACATTCGTGACAGTTCTTTTAGTTACAGAATGAATTAAAATTTATTAAATCTTATTTAAACCATGTTGAAATTTCAATGATTTACATAATGAAGTGCATTATATATATATATATATATTATAACTAATTAATTAAAGAATGCAAATTTTTAAAAATATTCACACATAAGCTAATAAGTTATTTCAAAAATTAACTTAATAATAAAAACACACACACAAAATTCACAATGAAACCTTTAGAAAAAAAGGAGTAAATCAAACCAAAAATATACGTATAAAAATTGCACACTGCAAAATGAACGGAAATACATAAAGTAATTATGGGAAGAAATATAAATTCAAAAGAAAGTAAAACAATTGAAAAATAAATATTCTAAAACCAAAAATATAAAGGAACTGGTGTAAATGAAAAAATATAAAATCCAAAAACATTTAGAAAAAAAATTTAATTAAAATATAATCTATCTGAAATTGTAACAGAATCAAGTCAGTTAGGCTGGGTTATGCTTGAATGTTTGCCTAAACTAACCACACCAACAAAGTAGATAATTAAAAATGGTTTTGAAAACCAAAAATAACAAAAGGTAAAATTATTATAAAAAGAAATTGCTGTCCAAAACACCAGAAAATAAATTTTACCCACACAAAGTTGATAAAAAATATATCAACTTTCAGAGAGCCATTTTTCTTCGTCCTTTACATTTGAATACAATGGAATTTCCTATTTAAAGTAATATTTATTAACAATTGTAAATTTAAAAACATTTCGGATATTATTGTTGTTCTTATAGGGTTATTAAAAAATTTCTAACAATAGCTTACTGTTCTTTCTTTAACTTACAATAAAAGTTGTACAATGCAGACATTGTTGCCAGTTCTATTCCTAGAAAGACTTTATTCTGTCAATATCAAAGCAATTCAAATTTATATGAGAGTAGAGTTTTAAACTTTTTCCAATATTTGCAATAAAATGTAACAAATTGAACAAAGAAATTTGTTACAGAGAACCATAGATTAAAAAAGTAGCTTCAGTTGAAAATCGGAGAACGCGTTTATACTTGAACTGTGATTTATTTGGTAGTTTCTTTGTAACAAGTAAAAGAAATCCTTTATAAGTTGCATGGATCTTCAAAACTTACAGAATGTAACCAATTTTCTAAATGTTTTAAATTTTAGAAATAAATTTAATAACCTGGAGAAAATTTGTGTTTAATGAAAAATATGTATTTGTAAGTTAATAAAAATATTAATCTAATATCTAAATATTAAAGAATGTCTTGTAATAGTAATATTAAAATTTTGTTTTGCCTTGTTATTAAAAGTGATTCATGTTGACAATAATTTTCTTGAGGACTATGTTTACATTCGATAGTTATTTTCCCAATTCAATTAATAAACATAAATTTAACTGGAATAAATTATTTATTAACAACCATTTGTTTAAACAAATAATGAAGATAACTATGTATTTTTTTCACTGCAAAATTAGAATAATCTCATATGAAACATTTCAAAATCTACTTCTACAACTTATTGGACCTCCAAAGATAGTATTGAATTTTTAAATTACAAAACCAAAAATAGTTTTCTATATAATCAAATAAGAAACAAATGCTTGCAAATATATATATTTAATAACATAGATTGGTAAATAAAAATATATTACATAAAAGAAACGGATATAAATAACACTCAACCTGTAACTCAGTATACGAAGAGAAACGAGGTCGGGTTGCTTACAAGTTAATACCCGGATCACTTGTGTCACCCAATAATCTTAGAAGCAGCCCAAGTATTTGGGTGTGATTTTTTTTTTCGTCCTATAGATATAAGATTCAGATCAGCATTTAGGAAGACTTGACCTTGGAATTTCTGCTTTAAGATATCTCATAGGAGTCGATACAACAAAAGATACTTTTAACAAACTAATTAGCTTAAGTTTTAATTTAAGAATATGGGGGGGGGCGATAAAAAGTGTATTTATTACATACTGGAAATTATTATTATTATTTTAAACATATATTTCTATTATAAAATTATCCATGAAAAAAGTATCCGTCACTGATATGAGAAACCATGTATTGTAAAATGTTTATTATTAATGTGATATTATGTATTATCAGCTACCATAGCCTCTCTTTTTACAAAATTAGAGGATATAGTTGTCAGTAATGAAAATCAAAAACTTAGTTGGCTGAATGTATGTTTGATTGTGGTTTCTAACAAGCACTTCTTTACTGTGCGGCAAATAAATTGAATATCTGGAATCTTATATAGCTAATTTAAAATTTTGTATAAAACTGAATTACTTGTGATGACTGTCTTGCATAACTTATCTCCTGCACCAAATTTTAACCGTATATATCAAGCAAAAATTACTAAACTTCAATTGAGCACACAAGCGAACAAACCAAAATAGTTTATTAATAATCACTAAAAAAGAACTATAGTCGCTCTTTATTGAATCCCAACTTAACTGAAAAATCCTAAATTATAATTTAAATATGAAAGCTTAGCTTACCAATTCACACGTTTGGAAAATCCAAAAATTCTGATTAACAGCAACTTCGTAGCTTGATACTCATACTGGAATTTTGTTCAATCCACAAAACTTATTAAGTTATTTCAATCAAAATTATAAATTTCCATCAGCAGGTTGTTATCCACTATCTTTTTCTTTCAATCTATTTCATTTATATATCATTATCTCTGATTAACTTCATTTTTCTTCTGTCTTCATCTAATTAACCTAATCATGTTTCATTTGGATTGAGAAGAAATTGTAATTTCATGCAATTCGAATGATTATAAAGTCCGCAAGGTTAGTCAAGAGCAAATCAAAAATAGCCCGACATCACTTAATTATTCTCATTATTTAATCATGATTTAAAATTCAGATTATAAACACAAACAATTTATTTGTATAGCTCAACTGTAACTGAAAGAAAAGAATCAAGTAACAATGAAAATATAATTTCAAGGTAAGTGATATCCTAATAAAGTTTCTAATTCCCATTTTTTTGAAGTTTTTAATTTGATGCTACTTATGATTGATAGATTCCTTTAAGAAAATCATTCACTGATTTTGCCAATATAGTAATCTTACATCGCAAACATAATCGTAGTGGATTACCAGATGAAATAGAAGCCCCCCCCCCACAAATTCCTATTTTAAATAAAATATGTTGTTGTTTTTTTATTAAAAAATTTAATTACCTGACAGTGTTTGTGTGTGATTCATAAATTAAAGCATTTTCATTTTAGTATATTCTTTAAGTGTTTGTGTTTTTTTCTCAGTAATCTTGTGGATTATAATTTCCTATTTTATTCGACATCTTTAGAAATATTTTATTTATAATATATTCGATATTGTAATTATAATTTAGGAAATTATATTTTGCATCTACTATTTTATATTCATTATGTCATTTACTTATATGCAATTAATGTTTGTTCTATATAATTATTGTACAAGGTTTATCTGATGAAGGATATATAGAAAATGAATGGAAGGAACTCTTTAATTTCAAATTATTATTTAACTAAAATTTATTATAAGCTTGATTTAAAATTTATATGAATATTTTATATTTTCTACTTTATTTTAAATAAATATTAAGGAGACCGATTTTAAGCCACTCCACCAAAATAAAAATTTAATTTTGTAACTAATACGATTGCAAAATGCCTATTGATTTTAATTTCACGAACTGTTCCAGAATTTTCAGATATTTTTTTTCTATAGTTAAAAAGCCTTTTCGATCAAATTACAGGCCTTTAATTCCAATATTTAATTGCATAATTTAATAATTATTTTTAAAAACAGTTAGCACTCTTAATGACTAAATTTGCTCAATAACTTTTTGTAATTTTTTGCTTTTGTGTTTTTCATTTCATGAAACTAATAGTTGCCTTACTAAAGTCTAGATAGCAATAAGATGATACAGACTTAGTTTCTTTGAGTTTCATATTAGGATTAAAATCTTAGTTAATTTTTCCAGTCGAGTTACGTGAGTCAATTTTATTTTAAAAGGAAAGTTAAAGAATCATTTGATCTCAAAATTGAAGAAAAAAAAACCATTAATATCTTAAGTACATAAAAAATTTCTTCAATATATAGTAGAAAATTATTTAATATTAATGAAATTAACTAATCAACATTTGTATATAGAATAAAAACTAGAAAATGTTATTATTTATGAAGTTATTGAGAATTTTAGAATTTTCATATTCTCAAAATTGTTTCAGAATCTGGACAAAGGATCGCCTGAATAACATGAAAATGTTAGTACCATTCAATTTAGTACATAATGAAGAATTAAATAACTCAAAATAAATTGAGTTTTGAACATTTAAATTAGTAAAAAAAAAAATTGATAGCATTTGTTACAATTTTCTTACATATAACAATTTGTTACTCGTAAAAAACGAAATCATACAAGATTCATATGATGTGAAAATACGTCATCACGTGTTACGCTCAAGTCGAGTGTTTGAGTCTTGATTCCACTAATTATGTGTTACATGGAATTATAGAAGTTACTTAACTTTAAATTATATTATGCTCAGATTGATCTCGAAGAGTCATTTTGAAGTTAAAATAGTAAGTATACGTTCAAAAGCAATCTTAGTTATTAGATCATGATGTCAAATTGCTATTAGCTCATCTGTTTTTTTTTTCCTAGTAGGAAGCTTATTCTTAGTTATATTATACCGCCCATTATGTTACTGCCCAATTCGTTAAAAAATGTACAGGATGCATTCCCCCCTCCCCCATTAGTAAAGCTTATAAATGACATTTCGTTTTTTTTGAATATTCAGACAGCTCTTCAGAATTATTACATTTCATTTTATTTACATAAAATTTTTCTAAAGAAATAAAAAGCGATAGTTTAGCTATTTAAAAATGAAACATTATATGTAACATCTAACGGTGTCTGGCAATTTTTACTATTTAAAAATACTCTACTTTCATTTAAAAATTATTGACCAAAAACAGCGTCTGCTTATACTTGTTTGCTTAAAATATGCTTGATAGATTATTAAGTAACAGGAAAAATGAGTACTGAAAGATTATAGAATTATGTAAAATGTGCATACTTTTAAACGGAACATTTGACTAAAAGACATAAATTGAAGACTTACACAATTCAGGTAACTTTTCTTGAATGTAATCGAGGAAGACAATTTATAAAAGTATTTTTCTCGCAATGTATAATAAATTAAAATTTTACCTTTTTTATTAATTATATCAAAACTATTGTCAAAATTTAAATGTAGAAAAATAAGTTTGGCAAGTAAATTCTTCTGAAATTTTTAAAATTATTTTAGATAAATATCTTATAAAACAATGCACTGTTTTTACTATAATTAATCAATATTTGCATCTAATAATCATTTTATTATTTAAAAACAAATAGAAACAAATGAAAATCATTTCAAAGTTGGGACATGAACATGTTAGCTCAGCTAGTTGGAAAAACCACAAGGGTAAAGAATATCCTTGTGGTTCCGGCTAACGAGTATTCGTTATTATTGAAAGTTGTACGAGGTATTACATCCAAAATTCATATGATAGAGTTTGGAACCTCAAGACGATTTATTTCCAAAAAATTCCAATTTTGGAATTTTTTTTCAAGCTAAATATATTAGTTGATATATTTATCCTCTATTTCCGATAAAAGTGTTGGTACTTTTTCGTTAGTCACAATAAGATTTGCTCTCCAATCACGAAATTATTTTTCATATTTAAAGAGCAAAGAAAACAATTCGTTAGAATGTTCAGAAAACTCGATCACCTGTAGTAAAAAAATTGCCTCATGAGATTTTTTTTTTACATTAGAAAAAAATATTTTAAGGGCAGAGAAAAAAAGACTGGCATAAATATCACAATATCACTTATCCAGACAACAACTACAACGTATCATATTTAAGGGAACAGTGATAACTATGTGCTGTTTCCAGGTAGGTTTGCCAGAGCTTTTTCAATCTATCTTTTCGTTGGTCATTATTTTTCAACTTTCATTTATTTCATCTTTCGTTGGACATTATTTTTACTTTACAGTGACTTCATTAGAAAACATTCCAACCGTTATACCCACTTGGCAGCATTTTCGCCATCCTGGTGTCATGTTCGATAATTACATGAATATTTCTCTCCTCATCTTGACTTAAATATTGGATTTATATTTCGGTAGACTTTTGAAAGAAAAAAGAAAGGAAACAGTTCTCTCCGCTTATACAAGAGTCGGCTTGTATTCAGAAATATACTTTATTTGAAAGACTTACCCCGTACTGTCAGCTTTACTTCCGGTGATGTCAGTGTCAGCTCCTGCAGAGAAGCCTGTGTCACCTGACACTGCCACAGGCCATCATCGTCTTCGAGTTGCGTGTTAGTGATTGTGATCCCACAATCACCATCATCTGGTTCTCTGTTGAACGTATACTTTCCAGGAATCTTACCAACTACAACACCATCTTTAAGCCAAGCACATTCGCCTTTACGGTTGCGAACTTTGCAAGGGATCACAATCAATTCTCCAGGATTTACCTCCCGGTCCTGGGGCAAAGTGTCGAATACTTGTAGAAAGAGAGCTCCTAGAAGAATAAAAGAGAATTATGTATTGCAATTTACTTAATCGTACATTTCATTTTTCATATTTCATAGTATCATAATTGTAACATTTAGCTTGAAACTGAAAACCCTTTTTTTTTAAGCCTGTCTTCTCTGAGTACTTGAGAATAAAATGTCAAATAAGGTTAATCTTCCAGATAGAATTTTTTTTTTATTATTGATATTATAATTTGATTCATAATTGAGTGCTTCATGTTGAGAAGTGTATTTCACGAAATTTTTCCGTCAATTTAATCAAGCTATGTTTTCTATAAAGGTATGTAAATATTGTGTGTCTTTTTAAGTTAAGAAGATATATGATGTTATTTTTTGTTTGAAAGATTTTTTAGAAAGATATATGTGTTTCACTAACATTTAAAAGTTTTCTAAGAGCAGTGTTGTGACAAACAAATTTACAGTATTATAAAACAAAACTTCTCGATATACCCTAGCAGTCCATCTGCTCAGCCAATTAAAGTGAAATAAGTGAAATAGCTATTTAAAGAAATGTACTCGAGATTATGATGATTCTTAATAATAAACCTCTCATGGTTACAATTACAGTATAAACATTTAAATATCCAAATGTTCACACTCATTTTTTTTTCTCTCGGAAATAGTTCAGCTAACTGAAAAATCATTAATGACGATGAAATAAAACACGTATGTCGAAAATTTCTAGCATAAGACATTTGCAAAGGAGACAATTGTAAAGGACCAATAACAATTCAAGGAGGAGCTGCAATTCCGCACTTTGCATTCACAGGAATAGACAGAAGATGTTCCAGTCACAAAAAGGCTATGTACAAACCAATGATTGGAGAATTCCTTTAAAGAGCAGTACGGGAATATTGTTTAAGTGAATTGATAAAGCTGTTCAATCTAATCGGAGAAAATGCTGTCAAAGCAGTGTGAGTTTATCACCTGAATCAAAAGCTAAGAAGAGGAGAACATTCCTTTAAAACTGATGTGATATGGTAAAAAAAATAGAGAGAAATAGGATACACACGTTATACACCACGATCAAGGTGATCATGATCTCTAGTTGAAGTTATTGCGAAAGTGCATAATTCAATTACTGCAGGACAAATGCATACTGCAAAAAGTTCCGCTTACAGTTTGGATGCACCAATAATCACGATCTTCAAGCTTCTGATTTAATTCTACGGATAAATCCTTATTCTATCGAATGGATTCAGATTATTCAACCTAGTAACGTGCAACAGCGTATCGACTATGCGAACTTTTTCCTTATCAGATATGATGAAGATATGAGGTGTCACTGTGAATATTATAGATATATGAGGCATTGGGAATTTTCCTTCATTGGGAACTTTGAGACCAATATTTACTGGGTTGCTGAAATTCCTCGCGGTGTAGTACGATTGGAAACACACGAAACAAAAGCTACTGTATTGTGCAGCATCGCAAGCACTTATTATTCTCGGTCCCTTCTCTTTCGAAGAAGTATTTTGCACAAACATGAAGATGTGCTCCAATACAAATTCTTGGTATATATCAATGTTAATCAATACAAATTCACAGAACTGCAGCAACGAAATGTAGTTAATGACATTATATGGATGCAAGATGATTCTCCTCCGCGCCTCGTCATATATGTTTGATAAGTTCTACAATTTAAATTTTATAGAGACGCCTCACAAACTTTTGCGATTTCGCGTCCACGTGATCTCCAAATTCACTCCAATGGATTTTTTTGTTGTGTTATTTCAAGTATAGGGTATAGTCATCAAATCCATAAGATTGTTCGGAAGTGAAAGATGCTATAAGACGTGAAGTTGTACAAATTTCTCTAGCGATGTCACTTTTGTCAACAATTTCCCCCACACAACTCAATATTGTCTGTGAATAAAGGCACATTGTAATTCCAATACCAAATTTTCCCTTTCCTTTCTTATATTGTCATTAGTGTCAGATAATGCTCTTTTTTGCAAATGGCTTAAATCGGCATTATGTGTTATATTTTTATCGCTTCAAAGATTTTTATATTTTTCAATGTGCTAATCAATATACGAAGCCAAAAAAGTATTTGTTGCTATTCGAAAATTTAGGATTTGTTTCTTTTTGAAACCGTAATTATGAGCGCTCTGTTGTATTAAACTACCACAATCTTGAGCGCATACCTCAAATAACAATGTCTGAAATTTCATTTAGATTGGATGAGCTAAGGGTTGATATATCGGAGAGGTATTTGTCGAAAACCTAAATATATTATAAACAATAAATCAAGAAAGTTCTTGATCTGAAAATGCATTCTGACCTAGGATTTATTTTTTTATCGTTATTTGAAATGTTCTGAATCAATAATCACAATTTTACCAAATTTTTAACTATGCTACAGTATTTAATACTTTTAAAGAAATATAATAATCGTTTGAATCCATTTGTGATTAAAAACTGATGTGTCTTACCGGAGATAATATTTGTCGCAGTTGCTAAAATGAAACATAAGACATAACGAAGTTATCATGTATCAATATCCTTAAAATTTTTATTTCTTAATATGAAAAATAAAATTTAACAATTGTTAGTTATATATAATAATAAATAATAACAATAAATATGCTAATATTCCTTCTAGAACCATTGTACCTTTGGGGAAGCCATCTTTACTATAAAGAGATATAATACGAGTGTTTTTCAGAATGAACCTTCGTTAGAAGTAAGACTTGAATTATTAAGAATGGGGAAGGAGAATAGAGTAACTCGTTTCAGTACCGTCCCGCGATCGGATTTCCTTTTTTTAAGACACCCTTTGAATTCTACGAAAAGGACGATGTATTTTTTTTAAAACAAGATTCAGTAATTATGGAAATTATAGATGAAAATTAAATTTCATTATCCAATTAACTGCAGTATAGCATTTGCTGTACAGTAATTGAAAACCAAAATTGATCGATGCCTTTTCTTCAGGCAGAAATTACACATTGAAAAATATCAGAAATGCTATTACATACAGATAAAGAATTCCAAAAAAGACATTCAAGTTACTCTACAGTTATTATTATTCTTTTAGTTCGACTATCTACAATAAATTATTGACAAGTACCGTTTGTTTGTGTAGAGGGTGCTTGTGTTCTTTCTTCTCAAGAGTACAAATAGATGCTCGAAAATCGACTCTGAAGGGAAGACGTACTTATTTCTTCTTCAATTACCCTCAGATTACTTGGAACTACTTATCTACTTATCTCCAGACTACTCGGAATAATCAGGGAAGCGGTTAATGATCATTTGTCATTTATTTGCAGCATTTTATTCCTTATTCAGGAAAAAGGCAAATACAATATTACCTGATGCAGC
>BMAW01024587.1:0-26944 GCA_019974015.1 Nephila pilipes
TCTCTACATATATGGATTGGATACATCTCTACATATATGGATTGGATGATGGATATATGGATTGGATACATCTCTAGTTAGGATTGACGGTAATTTGAACGCAAATCGTTACATTTCGGACATCTCTCATCCAGTGGTTTTGCTCTATTTTCGAGCCCTGCCAGACTCCATCATCCAACAAGATAATGCAAGACCACATGTTGCACGACGTTTTCTGACCTTCCTCGATACACAAAGTATTCGAAATTTGCCCTGGCCTGCAAGGTCTCCAGAGCTGTCACCCCTTCAAAAAAATCTGGTGTTGGATTGTTGAAAGTTTGACCTGTTTCCCCTGTCTAGTTTATTCGGTTGATGAAGAATGGCACAGACTTGAAGCAGTATAGAATGAGTTACCCGTTTCTGTCATCCAAGCCCAGTTTGACTCCTTGCCTAACCTCGTCAAGGCCTTTTAGCAGCCAGGGTTGACAGCTGTTTCTACTAATTTTGAATCCCTGTAAGTCCCCCAAACTGCTCGTAAATTAAATCGTTTTGTCTTCACACCATATTGTTTACGTACATTAAATATCTTTTTTTGTATTAGCTTTCCTTGATGGTGTTTCAATTTAAGACGTCATTAGATTAATTAATTAGGCTTCTGTTCATTAAGTTGCTTGTTATTGTGGTATTTTAATGATCTAAAAACAAAGAAGTTTTTGATATATATTTCTATATTAATAATTGAATTTTAAGTTTAACTGATGACAATTAAGACTTTTGAATTATTTTTTTATAGTTCGTTGCATGTTATTCTGAAATACATGCCAGGACATTGCTCGCTCAAATCAAAATGCTGGTACTTCGAAAATACTGCAGAATTTATATTCATTAGGATTAGAACCTTAAATAATATATAATTGTCTCTACCTATTCACGGGAAGTATTGCTTTATTATACATTATTTCAGAGTGGTATAGTAATAATAAATATTTTAATTATAATACATTGGAAAAATATAAATGCAAAAAAATTGGTGATAGTTAATTTCATATTTTTTATACATGAATATTATTTGAAAGAGAAAAACTAACAAATTAGATACTACAATATTATTTATTACGTGCCATAAGTGAAAGAAGGTGAAGATAACCGTAAATCTTCTATTAAAATATTTTGAATTAATTTAAATTTATCCAACAAGTGTATAATTTATGACCTGATGGGACTTTAAAATTAAAAAAAAAAACACCCAAGGAAAGTTTGTTAGTGTATAATCTTACTGCAAAAGGGTATTTTATACAAAAATGAGCAAAAATTAAGACTATCCATAAAACAGGGTAACTAAAAAGAAAAAAGAATATGTTGACATTTTTAAGTGAATAATATAGAATATAATCTTATCTAGGAAATAGAATATTATTTGGATAATATGGTCCTTACGTAAAACACTATAATAGTTTGAGTTCTGAACATTGAAATGTTCTTTAAAAGTCACTACAAGTTTCACTTTATAGCAAAATAAAAAAAATCCTACTCAATATAAAGTCTCAAGAATAGTTTATTCTACGTATAAGTATTTTAACTATATATAAATAATATCTCAGGTTCATACATTGTGTTTTGCACTAATGAAAAATGCCATTTTTAGAGTTTCTCTGCTCAGAGAAATTCATGATCCAGTAAAATTAAATTAACAGCTGTAACTCAGTTTCTAAATAAGATAAAAACAAAACTAAAACAAATTTTCAAAAATATTAGATTGTATATTTATACGAAAACAAATATCAAATAATTAATAATTATTTTTTTTTGTATATATTATTTTGAATATTTGGACAAAAAATTGTGCTATGAAGGCGTACTATCACCTTAATTTTGGTAATGAAATGCATTGCTTCTCTCATTCCTATTTACCATCGAATATTCTTATATACGTTCCAAGTGAAACTTCACATAATATTTCATTATATATAAGTATAGTAAATAAGAAACATTGCTACGAAATATTATTTTAAATATATTATAAATCTTCCTTTTATACTTTGATTTCCTAAAGTTACACCATTTTCCATATTCATATCGAAGAAATATAATGAAGATCTTAGAAGCAAAATCTGTTTTCTTCTTAAAAAATTGTTTTGCCTTAGATATGGATATTTAAAATTAATTCTGAATAGTTGATTATAAATTGGAAACACTGTCATACAGCTTTTCTTTTTTTTTTTTTTTTTTAAAATTTTTTATTAAAATTTTAAAATTAATGCAAAATAATAACCTTAAAGGCTAAAATTAATTTTTAACCCTAAGCAATAAAATTATATTTTAATATGTAAATCATTTATGTTAAGGTATCTGCCGATCTTTAAAACGCGATTTTTGGGCAAAATGTCGATTTTTAATTTACAGACTATTATTAAAGCCTGATTTCTTGGCGTTCTAGAATAATTTTAATTTTTTTCTATCTTACTAAGAACTTGAATTATAAGCATTTTAATAATAGTCTGTGTCCATTTTTTGGAACTGGAAGTAGCTTTCTGTTACCGGAAATAAACTTTTAATGTTTGTTTACATTGATACTTTACGTAATATCGCCATGAAAATATCTTCCAACATACAAGATGAACTTCCCTAGATCCAAAATGCCAATCAATCTTTTAATGATGCAATATGACAAAGAGTACAAAAAGTTTTCGTTTGTTTGAAAACTGGGAAATTGGGTGCATATAATGCAATTAGATAATTTAACGAAGGACATCAAGGCTGCTTAAAAGTCTAATATGAGCTGCACATTGAAAATCCTGGCTGTAATCCTGCACACTGTAAATGGAAACGAAAGGTTGGATAACAATCGAATCAGGGATTCGAAGTGCAGTGCAACATCTGTTGTATGTAAGCGTAGGAAAGTTTTAAGGGCCTTCAGGAAGAAAAATATGACTTGTTTAAGTAATACAGATAATGCAGTTTACACATCAGAGGCCTTTTAATGTTAAATTTTTAATTAATTAGTTAAGGTTCTGGGTTGAAATGTATCATTAGCTTTTTCTCCAAATCAAGATTTTCATATTTTGCTTCAGCTTAAAACATCATATTGAAAAAAGTTATTTATGTAATGTTTTGAAACGTTCATGGAATACTCTATGAAAGAGAACTTAGAATATGAACCTCTCCTATTGCTATAACTCTATTATCTTGCATTTTATTGTTGATAGAAGTAATACATTATCACAAATTTTTACGGTTGTTCTGCATGTGTTAAAGCACGATTTCCTATAAAAATTTAATTATCAAGGATGTAATTATGAGAAAAGCACAAATTCTGAATTAGATTCAATTCATCATAATAAAATTTACA
This sequence comes from Nephila pilipes, assembly GCA_019974015.1. Taxonomy (NCBI): domain Eukaryota; kingdom Metazoa; phylum Arthropoda; class Arachnida; order Araneae; family Nephilidae; genus Nephila; species Nephila pilipes. Next base: position 3,329 of record BMAW01024587.1, read on the forward strand.
AAATTGAAATACCTTTATTTAAATTTTAGTTTTGGTGTTTTTCACAAGTGTCATTTTACTGCTATTTTCATGTATCTTTTGAGCTAAAATATTTAAAAAAATTTAAATGTATGCTGATTTTATATTTTATTTTAAGTTTTTAACCATATCCTATAGTATAATTCATATAAAAAATTATTTTTTTCAAATATTTAATAAACTCCTCTTCGAAGGTTGGCGGATACCTTAAATGCAATTCATAGTTTTTATTATACTAAAAAATATAAACAAAACCTTGATCAATTTTTATGTAATATTAAAATATTATTACATTACTCGTCAATGTGAGTAAGTGAGTAATGGTAGAATTAAGCTGCCGATGAGTGAGATATAGTTACGCTGTGCCAGACTGGGCTCACAGAGGTTATAGACGTTTGGAAATAATAGAAAAAAAAAATTGTTGCCAAAATGGGAGGTTGAAATTTGAGAAGGATCACTTACGTATCTTGAGGGGACACACTCGTGTTTCCCTCTGACGGAAAACTCCATGCGAAAGAAAAAGATTTCTGGGATACATCGATATCATGATTTTCGTGCTTATCTAAAAAGTGTACGTTTCTGAAGGGTATTCATCAATATGTACAAACTATATTAATGAAATTCTGATTGTTTTACCTACTTATATTCTTCCAGAGAAGCGTATTAAAAAGCCTTAAATTTTATTTCACTTCTTTGTCGATATTTTCTGTATCTTTCTTCGTTTTAACGGGTTTTTTTTAAACTCACATTGTATGTCTAGGTCAAAACTTTACAACCTTTCTTCTTATACTTTAAATCGCTCATTTGAGCTGAAATTTTCTGCACACGATTGTTTTGAATGACAATATGATAATTTAACTATAATTAATAAAAATTAATTGATTAAAACTAATTATTTTAATAATTACATTTGGCGCGATATATCTCGCCAAGTTGTCAAATGGTTGCCAAATCTGTCGTTTTTGTAATATTTATCGTTTGCTTTTATTTTAATTACATGTAAATTATATAATATTCAATTTAATAATTTATCGTTTGCTTTAATTTTAATTACATGTAGTTTAATTAATATAATACTTAATAAAGTTATAACTTTTACACTTATTTATTTTAGATGATAAATTTAATAAGTATTAAATAATAAAATAAAATATTAAAACTAATTATTGAATAAATTCAATTTGACACAACGTTCCCCTTTGCTCTTAAAATTTTAAGTATTAAAAATCGTGCCACGTAAAATGTGAAGTTTGAAGGAAAACCCATGCTCAAAAATCTTCCGGTTTCTACCGGTGAAATTTATTATTCGTGATGTATACCAGAGAACAAGATGAAAGGTGTTTTTTTAATGAAAGAAATCTTAGATCTGTCAGTACTATCGCAATACGAAAGATATTTTCTCAAAACGTAAAAGTAAAGGAAAAATGACATGAGTTAGAAATTTTCTCTCCGTAATGTTCAAGTGATTTTCATTTTATTACAGATTACATCTACTCAATTTCGAAATTCAATATCTAACATCAAAGTGCTGGATTGATTTTGGCTTTTTTCTTCTGGTTTTGGTTTCAAACATCAGCTTCCTTAAAAATATTTTTCTCGTTTTAAAAAATAATGATTCACTGTTATTTAAAAGTGATGCTTTCAGTTTCTAACGTATCTAAGCCTTTGGCATGTCGTTTTCTTTTAGCCATTTTTGAGTTATTATGCACCAGTAAGAATCTGACTGAGCAGTTCTCATTGATGATAAAATAAACTAAAATATGTCATCAGCGGTTTGTTTTCTTTAAAGCAGAATATTTATAGTTATATTAGTGACTAACTTAGCATTAATTTCAAACATTTAGCTCGCATGCTCCTTGTTGAAAAATCAAAAGCTTAGATTAACTTAAATGGTTACAACTCGGATATCATCTACTTGTACCTGCTTTAACAAACGTAAATGCATGCTCTAATGTTGACAAACATCAAATATTTAAATTTGATGTTTGAATTTAAATTTATTTAATTGGGACAATTCTTTGTATATTCTTTCACCACACACAAATTGAAACCTGCCGTTATCAGAGTTAACAATTGAAAAACTACGTAACTAACACATCCTATTGCAGCTGTGCATTTAATTGTTTATAAGTTTGTTTGTTGATTAATGACTGTAATCTGTTCAGGATAATCGTAGGTAGCCAAAACCGTCTTTTTCTCGATTTCCCACAAATAAAATAATCTTTAATTTATCGATCAACTAACTGATTAATTCTTTCCGGCTCCCAACTGAAATAGGAGTTCTGAGTTGAACGACGTACCGATAAAAGGAACATTTAAACCACCCGACAACCGCTAGATAGTGCTGAATTATAATTGGACAATCGAAGGCTCGCTGCAAAGCAAAGTCTATATTGATACCTAATATATTTTTGTTTACAACAACTCGTGGTCTGGTAGCCTAGTAGTCATGATCATGGGATTGCGCCTGGCGCTTTTTTTCTTAAGTCGTGGATTGGAGGCCTGATACTTCTAAACATCCGACGTGTAGAGAGGTTTATGCACGTTAAATCTGGTTGTAGTCCCAGTTCCCCACCCCCTTTGGCACGGAAAAGAAGTTTAGAGAAGAAGGTAACAGAGCTTAAGTATCGTTGTCAAGAATTTACCGAGATTAAAAATTACGAGGTCCGTCGGCAAGTAAACTTAGTCATAAAAAAATTCACAATAGTTTCCGGTTCTATTTCTGAATATATTAATTTTCATTATGCTTGCATACCACGCACCAAGGCTGGAGCCAACCCCCAAAGGGAATACTGGCTGTGGGGAAGAGTCAGAGAGCCAGCATACACTGTTAGCATTAAGTCGTGACGTCAATGGAATACACATTAACATGCATTCGAAATAAATAAATGAATAATTAAAAATGAAAAATGGGAAGTACAAAAAATATGATACCACACTTAGTGAAAACATTATAAGCTTTTACTATTTTAGAATTTCGAAAATATGTAATAGCATTTGATCTTTGTTCCAACATGTACTGTAAAAAAAAATCTTTTTGAAAGTAAATGCTGATACTGAAGGCTAATTGTCTGCCAGAGAAGCGGTTTGGGTGAGCTCGGTCATCTTGGGTATTCTGCCAATAGCCCTCATGATGCTTTTCAGTTAAAAACAGACGCTTGTAACAACCCATTGCTAATTAAAACTGTTGTAAGCCAAGGTTAGTTAGTTAAAGGCTGCTGGTGCCTAGAAGTAACATCAGACAGATCCCATCTCCGTTCTTGTAGCCTTCGCAAGCAAACTAGTTACTCATCCATCGTCCCTGGAAGACTTAAAGACAGCATTCGCCCAGGACCGGCTATTGAATCCGAAGCCATCGGGAATCGAACCTGGGTTGGCAGTGCTCGCAATAAGACATGCTAACCTCTACACCACTGTGGCCACTAACAAAGCTATCAATATAATAATTTACAATTAAAATAATTATAAGCTTGCTTGTATTGTGGATTGTCTTAGGATGATATGGAAATTTGGTGAGGGAATATACATGTATATATATATATATATATATATATATATATGTGCATGTGTGTGTACTTCTCACATTTATTTGTGATTATTCTAAATCTTAGAGTTTTGTAAATGCATGTGAAAAGCATAGTTACATTGAAATGTGTGATGTAGGATAGTACTTAGTTTAAAAATATTTAGCAATATAGAACTTTTCTCTAATGGAAGTGCTTAAATATTAAAATTATTCATATTTAAATACCATTAAAACTTCAAACAATCATAAAAATAATTCGCTACAAGTCTTTATGATTTAAAGCCCCCCCCATTCGAAACATTACACATTTTTAAAGTTTTTATACTATACATGACATATTATCTTAGTAGAACAATAATGAAAGGCTGCAATAACAAATTGTAGTTACAAAAAATGTATTTCATTTTTATACTTATTGAAGTTCTCTTATCAACTCAAAACAGAAAGGAATATACCATGCAGAGAAACTGTCTCGTATTCTTCATTCAAGCGTGACTTTAAGCATTGAAAAAGAACTGCTTAAATTGAGAGTTACTAGAAACTACTTAAAAACACCTTTTTAAAAGTAGGAGCAGTTAATTTTTAGTTTTGGCGCTATAGGAATTTTCTGCTTTAGTTCGAAAATTGCACCAAGTTTAATCCAAGAATTTTGTTTATAATACATTTTTATTTATAACTTTATGTTACGAGTAGATTCATCCTATTTTTCTTGTGCAAAATGTTAGAATAAATTTAGTTTAAATTAACTTTTACTTCACACTCTCAAAATTTAAATTTGAGAATTAGAAAGTGTGAAGTATTTTAAGCTGAAATTGGAATTTTGTTTTAAAATCGAAAGAACTTTTAGAAATAAAAGATTTTGTTCATTAATTTAAATAATGAACAAATTCTAAAAGTATGTATGTATTCTAAAAGCATTTCTAATGTATAAAATTATCCATTTATCTTTCACTGTCCTTCGTGCTAGATTTGAGAGAGCTAAAATTAAAATGAACTATGGATTTTAGTTTAAAAACGAGAGGTAGTTTTTATGGCAGGATATTTATATAAAATATGATACAATCAATTCTTTTCAAATCATAAGAATATTAAAAGAATTTTTTTTTTAAAAAAAGTTTTTTTAATATAATGTTTCTGAGTTATAAAAATATGCATAAAACAAAAAATTAATACATACATATACAATTAATACTAAATTTCATGATTCATAAGGATGATAAAAAAAATTCAGCACAGTTTTATAAAAATAGCTCCTGCACAGCATTTCTACGTAAATTAAATGTTGCTTGATTTAATACACATACATAATTAATTACTATAGCTACTACCAATGTTATTAAATGTTTTACTCTTAGATATTTGTAGAAAATATGTTATTTTCAATGATCCCATCGGAGAATTGTGATAATCATTTTTCAATGCATTGTTTTTTTCCTACACATTATTGCATTCAATGCAATACATTAACTACACGTGATAGGCTTGGATATTGTATGTTCATTTACTTTGTTTCAGTTTTCATGAGTATCCTTAATTAATTAAGAGTTTATCACAATTTAAATTGATTTATTAAGTTGTGCAAGGTTTAATTGTAATTAGTTAATAAGTGCAAATAATCATAATAATCATTATTTATAATCATTATAAGGGTATTGAACTATTATAGAGCTAGCAGATATTGTTAGAAAATAATTCTTTTGAAACACATTAAGAAAATTTCTCTCACAAAATCTTAATTTTTTCCTTACTGTATATTGTCAATGGAGACAAATGTAACCAAAATAATTTTATTCATGCTCAAAGTGATGAAATAATTTAATTTCTAGAATAATTTACTTTTCCCCCTGGTTAATAGAGACACTATCAAGTTTTTATTTTTTTATCTTTCAATAATTCAATAACATAACAATTTATCCAATGCACAAAATTAAATATTTTGTAAATATTGATTAAGATGCTGTATTATGTAAATGTTAATTTGAATAATTAAGTTATGTTTTCTTCTTTTAACTAATCATTTATGACCACAAAATAATTTTCAACAATATTCTTATGAGTAATATTAAATTAACTTTAAAGGTAAGAACGCTTTAATAATATGGTATATGATATAACAAATTCTTTATCGGCATTTCCTGGGCAGTTCAACTCAGGGATTATAAAATGAAAAAAAAAAAAAAAAGAATTGAAAAATGTACATTTTAAGCAGTAGAAATATCAGTTAATTTTCTAGTTTAAAATAAGATCAAACTTCAAGTTTAAAAGTATAAATACTGTATGTACTTAATGCCTCATAAAAAGCAGGATCCACAGGTTCTCTCTCTTTACATATACACACACACACACACATATATATATATATATATTTATATATATATATATATAGCTATATTATTTATAAAATGAAAAAGTGTTCAAATCTTAAAGTAAAAGCATCATTTGCAATCTTAAATTTAAAAAAAAAAAAAGTATTGCAAACTGTTGCTTCTAAATGATTAAAAAGTATTATGGTAATTGTAAGTCTGTAAGAGTAATATATAATTAATATACAATCTCTTCAAAGTTAGATCACTTTCAAAATATCTTTCTAATAGTTACGAGATCAAATTTGTAAATATAAAAGTTAATCAATTTGTATAAAATCATAATTAGAACGAACTTTCAATAAGTTTTCTTAAGATTTAAGTTTCTAAAAAAGTGATACGGTACTGACGATCTGTATCATATCTCTTTCTTGAATATTTTAAAATGTTTCAATCTTTTGAATAGTTAACGTACCATTGCGAAAAAAAGTTAAATTTTGCCTCTACATAATACTATGCGTATATTACTTTTTACCCGGAGGAATATTTTAATTTTAGGAAAACTAAATGCAATTCCATTGTCATATACTACATTACTATAAAATTATTGATCAAATATCTACGATTTAAAATCCAAAAATCAAATTTAAGTTGTAATTTATTAGCATATTAGATGTAGATTCATAGTATGCAATTCAACGTCAGATGTAAATTCATAATTTTTTCCAAAAATTACAGATATTATTTTATACAGTAATATAAAACAGAAAATAATATTGTAACACCGTAATATTAGCGCTACCTTCCATTTACTATTAAACGGTAGCCAGATGACGCCACATGTTCTTTTTGGTTAGGAGACAAGCGCAAGCACGATGAAAGAGATAGACTTTTAGCAGAATGATGTAGTAAGTTATGTTCGTGATTCTGTGTTTTATATATGTTTTTATCCTGTCTTGTGTTGTGGAACGTGTCGAATATTAAATAATATTTGTTCCTGAAACCATCCCGGCTGTTCATTATTTTGTCCTGAAATAATAACCACATTGGAGGGATACAATATGTATTAAAGCAAATATTTGATCATAAAATTGTTAATATTAGCAATAAATTCATATAATTGTTAAAAATAGTATGTCCAACTCAAAATTTATTCATATATATAAATTGTACAGTACAATATTCCGTATTACATTTTTTTTTTAAATATTTATGTTAACCTCATGTACATGAATCAAAGATATATATATATATAGAAATATATATATGTAAGGGTTAAACAATTGTTAAGCCTTTCTACTCTATAGTGCGCTCTGAATCAGACTCTATTTTATAACCTCATCTGAGGGGTTCATACCTTTCTCTTCAGAGGCAAGGGCAAATCATGTTAAGACGTACGATGAGATGGTTCCTAATGTAATATGCTTTCCCAATAATTTGAATTTGGTTTTGTAAATAGCATATTGTTTAATTAAATCTCATATTTTGAAAAAAATCCGACTCTTCATTGTATACGGAACAACCTCTGGACATCAACCCATTCAGTCATTAACTCCTTTTCTGTAGTTAAGATTCTTTATACACACACACATACACAGACACACACTTACACACACAGAGAGACAGACACATGCACATACACATACACAGACACACACATATACAGACATACACGCATATATTATTATGTTGTTACTTACAGTTCCATGATCATGGAGATCACGTATTGATTCATTAATTCCCTTTCAACCTGAATATATAATTTGCATTTCTTTTAAAATTTCAATTTCGGTAACAAATTGGTCCTGGTAGTTATTTACATCAAAAAGCAGTCAAAGAAAGGTGAATGATATGAATTTATCACAAATACATGTAACAAATGGGTAATTTATGTAATCGAAACTTTCTTGGTATTGTATGTTTTGTATGATACGGCTTTTTCTATAAAAATTGCTAGCTTTTATGGAAAATTAACTTTTGACGATCGCTTAACATTTTGAATAAATACAGTCGAATTGTCTGATTAAATTAAAATCATATACAAAGCAAAGAACTCAATTACTCGTAGCTTTCAAGATCATTCTATTCCTACATTTTGCGTAAAATAAGCATTTCTTACAGAATCATTTCTTATGGTCCGGAAAATATCACCGCTCGTTAAGATTTAATTTCTCGGAATTGGGCACTACATCTTTTTGAAGTATAACTCATATTTCTTTTCAAGCCCTTGGCTAAATATGAGGAACAAAAAAGAAATTTATAGTTATTGTAATGAGTTAAGTCTTGGAGAAATACTTTAAAAAAGAGTGAAAATGAACCCTCATAAAAAACTCGACACCATTATGTATGGACGGGAACATAATTCTTATACTTCACACAGTTTTAATTGATTGCGAAAAAACCGTTGGTAATTTTCATGCAAAATTAAACCTTAAAAAGCTTTTTCTTTGATGTGATTTCAAGAAAAAATGAAATTTCAAGCAGAAAAAAAAGTGGACGAGTTTTAATTAATTTTCTGTAAACTGTTTCGCGATGGTGACAAAAGATAAATCAATAACGCATTTCTGCCAAAAGGTGCCATCAAAAGTGGCAATATATTTTTAAGAAACGTTTAATATTTTCTAAATAAATCATCACAGAAACTATTATCGTAAAGGTAAAATCTTAATTGGGTTATTTTGAAATTAGAAAGAACCTTATCTAAATGAAAATTAGTTATCTCAAACTTAGGTAAATCCTAATTGTGACACGTATTAATCATTGGAGTTGCAAAGAAAGCAGACAATATTATAAGCATTTTATTTAATTTTCATTTGGAATATTATATCGATTGATTGTTTATAAGCATCGTACTTAGAAGAAACATGCGGATTATTGGCAACGGTCTTACAATTTTTAGCCTCGATCGAGTGACTAGGCTAAAACCTGAGCTGACACCTACATACCTTGCTAGTGGGAGGGCTTGTAGTTTCTACAGATTTAATATGTGAGCACCAAAATTCAAACCTACGACTTGACGGAAGCAACGTTAAACATGCGTTCGCAACAATGACCACTCAGCTACGATGGGTGATGGAACAATAGTGCGAGGTTCTGTCAATAAGTTCTTATAAATTGCAAGAGATCACACTCGTAGCATCGAAAATGGTTTGGTTTTAATAAGCATTAAGACTCACTATATAGTTGTCTAAGTCTCAGTTACTCGTATTCGTGATCATGACGCCTTTAGCACGTCAGTAACTCTTCGTCAAAAATTTCTCTAAAGAGAATACTCTCTACCCCTATTTTTAAAAAGACTGGCCGGAAAAAACCCATTGATTTGATTGTTGTTTGATTTTCGGGTCTTACCGATGGTGACAACTCGAAGCGGCAGCAATCTATTTTTGATTTGGCAGTAAATGACTACCAAATCGAAACTAACTGATGAATCAATGTCAAATTTATTTTAGCTTCATTTAACAGATGGCAGAACGCAGGGGTTATAATTTATAATAATGATGCCGACTGTCTTCAAATGCAAGTACTTTTTGAGCCACCCTTATAATATTCATTTCAAATATAATATGAAAATTATTGCAATAATTTTATTAACTCCAACATATTTTTGGGAACAACTAGGAAATCTTTTTACATATATATTCGCTTGCATCAAGCATTCGTATAATACAATTATTTTAATAAATACTTTTCTAAATATTTCTTAGTTGTTGGACTATTTCGTAACCGTGATAGTTTTAATAAACATTTCATGATGTAAAAGTACATTTTATTTTACTTTTAAGAAACAGCCATTATTTTAAATGTGAAAAAAGAATAGTTTTTTTATTGCATTAAAGTATAAATACAAAATTAAAAAAAAATTAAAGTATTATTTATTTACATTTCTCTAAGTACAAATTTTCTACAAATACTTTCAAGTTTTGCATTTTAATTTAATTTAAAAGAAGCACACCTAACTCAAAACTCGCCCGTGACCCATATTTATTATTTCTGCCACCCATCCTAAATAACAATATTTAAAAAAAAATTTACAAAAAAATACTTCAGCTTAGTTTCTAAAATTTTTATCTACTTCTTTAGATCATTATTAATAATGAATCACATCTTCTGTCAATAATTTTTTATTAATTGTATGGAATCACCACAGCATTTATAATTGGGAATTTATCGCTTGCGAGTCTCTAACATGAACGTACCTATATTTTTGGCAAAATATCGGATTGTATATAAGCTGACCCTCAAAATTTATATCAGAAAAAAGAATCAAAAATTCACGGAAGTATACGGTAGATAATAATACGGTAAAGCATTCATGATGTATGAAAAATAAAATGGAGATAAAGTCTGTCGAACTTGATTGCTTCTCCATAAGATAGGATAACATGTATCTGTGTAAACAGGATATTTCCGGTATTCGATAATTGATGTCTAATTGAATGATTAATGAAAATCTCCAAAATTTGTTTCACTGCGCAGTATTTTATCTCTTGCATTACAAGCAGCATGGTTATTAATCATTATATCACACGTAGGTAAAATGAGGCAGGGATTATTTACCTGTATATATTTTACTTATAGATTCTATTTCAATTTCGAAATAAAGCTAAATTTCTCACTCAGATGAATGTGTTTGCTGTTTAAAAAAGATTCTGGAACATAAATTCCCTTTTTTCGAATCACATTCTGCTATCGTCTTTCACACGCCATTGGTGGGAATGATCTTTTAGATGCAAGCTTTAAAAATATTTGTTTTCCTCTCAAAAACTGGATTACGATGACCTTGATTTTTACAGTGTCTGCCCTTTCAGTCACATTCTACTCAGGAATGTAGTCATTCTTGCTTTTTTGGAGTGAGTGTGAGTGAATGTAAAGTTTATTGGCGCAAGAGCCAAATATGGCTATGCTGCGCCAAACAAGATTAAACTGGGGTCTAGACTTGAAGTAGAAAAAAGGTAAGTGGTTGACAAGAAGGAGGGTCAAAAATAGAGAAGTATCGCTAAGGTATCACCTTAGCATCTAAGGTATCACCTTAGTATTATGTCCACCGCTAAGTATCTAAGGAGTGCGTCACACATGCTTACCAAAAACAGTAAACCACATGGGAAAGAAAAAGATCACTAGGATGCTTCGGGGTCATGATGCCCGTACTTACCTGAAGAAGGCAAGTCCCTGAGGTCCCCTGATATAATCCCCAGGGGCAGGGTGCCCGGCTATACCCCCAGACGCTGGGTACCCATTTTAGTCGCCTTTTACGACATACATGAACTACAGTGGGACTATTCTGTCATTCCCAGTCACCACATGGGTCCTTGCTTTTTTGGAATAGAAGCTGTTGCATTTGTCTTTCTTTCGAAGCTCTACTTCTGTCAGATGCACGTGCTCTATAACGATATCCTATCGTTTCGTTTTTAAAGCTCGGAGTCTTTCAAATAACGATGAGTTCAAAACGATACGAAGTCTTAAATAACCCCGAAGACTTCTAAATCGTGCAAAAAGTTATATTTAGTGAAATAAGCGAAAATGGTGTTTTGCATAATTAGCCAATAAGAAAATTAGAATGATGCAAGTTTTCCCTTGCAAAACGTAATGAATATATTTGTTATACGCATGCTGTTATGATGTGAAGAAATAGCTAAATCAAAGAATCTAAAATTGAATATAGTAATATCATATAGCTAATTATATAGCCATATTGTATAGTTAATCGCATATTCATATTGTATAGTTAATCACATAGCCATATTGTATAGTTAATTATATAGTTATTTTATATATTATAGTTAATCATATTGTTATATTACATAATATTGTTAATCATATAGTTATATTACATGATATGGATAATCTAAAATTGAGTATAGTTATGTAGCAAATTTCCTATGCAAAACGTATTGAATATTTTTGCTAGGCGCAAGCTGTTGTGATATGGAAAAATTATTAAATCAAAAAATCTAAAATTTAATATAGATTCATTATATAGTTAATCATATAGTTACTATGTATAGTTATATATTATAGTTAATCTAAAACTGAATATAGTTATATAGTAATATTCGTGTGCAAGATGTAATGAATATTTTTGCTAAGCGCATGCTGTTATGATGTGGAAAAATTAATAAATCATAGAATCTAAAGATGAAAATAGTTCTGTCGAATAAATGAGTGTATTTTTTCATTTCCAAGCCATCGTCTTGAACAATTTTATTTTATTTATTCTATGTGTAAATATTCTTACTTTGGGATTGAAAGTTGTATTTAATATGAATTTTTCTGTATTTTTATACGTTACACTTTGTATTTTGACTTCTTTTCATTTTGGTATTGTAATTGAAATCTCGTACATTTTAACTATATTGAACTTTCGAAAAGTTACTATATACATTATATTATTAGAAGAAATAAAAATAATAAAAGACGAGGTAAGGTCCAAGTGTAAGGGAGGTTATTGTCTGAACCTATATATATATATATAGGTTCAGACAATATTCATATATATATATATATATATCATTATGTATCTATATTCAATATATACAATATTCATATATATATATATTATAGACAGTCATTATATATATATATATATATATATATTATAGACAGTCAATATATATATATATATATATATATATATATAATGTTGTTAAATAATCTGAACTCCAGTCAATAACTAGCTACTAAAAGTGTTCTTAAGCAACTTCTAAAAATATTCAACTCAGCATCTGAAACTACTCATGTCCATAAGAAATACTTTTGCTTGTCATGTAGATTAGTGATGCTAGTTGAATTTCTCAATTTATAACTTCGAAATAGTTCATTGCAGGTATTTCATATGTTTTAACGTTCGCTTTTTATAGTTCTCAAACTTATAATAGATGATGGTAGACTTATCTAAAAACGATTGTTTTATATAAAACTTGCCAGGACGAAACAGATGCTGCATTTTCTATTTTGAAAAACAATCATATATCGATAAAAATGATAATTTATCATTACATTCACAATAATGTAAAATTATTTACCAATTACAGTATAAGGTAGCAGTACACCTTCGAAGAGACATTTTTGAATTTATATAAATTTTGCCAACAAATGCATGTCTTATGATCTTATGGTGCTTGCGAATTAAAAAAACACACCCAATAAAAGCTTTGTTAGTGTCTAATTTTACAGTCAAAAGCGCATTTTACAGAATTATAAGCATAAATTAAGAAATTCCGCAAAATATGATAACTCAAATATATATATATATATATATTGAACAATTTGTAAAACTAAATGAATAAAATAAAGTATAAACATATATAAAGAATAGACAATTATTTTGATAATATATCTCTTACTAAAGAAGCTTTGGTATTCGACTTCTGAACGCAAAAATTGTCTTTAAAAACTCATTATAATTTTAATTTATTGCGTTATAAGAAATCTTATACTCAATACAAAATCCTAAGAATAGTCTCTATGCATACCTATAAAATTTCAGGTTTATTGATGTATATCATTTTGAGATATTATGCTTTGCGGTAATGAAAAGTGTAAATATATATATATATATATACATAGACTCTTTCCTGACCAAAAAATTCATGTACAAGTAGTATTAAGACAGCAGTAAAATTATGTACCTAAATAAGGTACAAACTAAATTCAAACAGATTTCAAAGATAAAAGTCTGAATTTTAAACCTTAAATCGTAATAATTCTTGCAGGAAATAAAACTAGTCAATTCATTACATAATTATTTTAATACAGAAGGGGAAATTAAATATTTAGCTGCCTTTACGAGACCAGAAATAAATTAACTGAAAGTGGAAGTTTCGGGAGGGGGTAATTGATTGAGTCGTTCCCTGAAGGACTGTAATGGTCATCCGCACCTGATTAGTCTCATTTGCGATAATGATCTTTCTTTTGGCAACCATGACAGGGAATGAGTTTCCGGGTCAAACATGAGAAGTGCGTAAGGGGGTGGGGGAGAAAACACGATGATTAGCTGACGCGATCGGTGGAATTATTATTTAATTATTTCTCTAATTATTGTATCTTTTCGGATGCATTAAGTGATGTGTAAAAGTTTTACTTCCGCCCTTCGTGTTTTAACATTGTATTGTAACGAGGTTCGTTCAATAAGTCCTTAGAAAAACATAGAAAAATAAATAATTTTAAAGATTTTTTTCGCCCTGTTTCTCGGCATTAACACGTTTCAGCTGTATAAAATTTTCCAAGCGCTTCTCTAACTTTTTAGAGGTCATCTAAAAAGTAAGATTTTGGAAGGTCCTCAAAATAGGCATCTGTTGGGTCATGATCTCTTCGTCCGAAGTGAACCGTCGTTTGTCGAGCCACTTTTTAATTTTGAAACTAAAAAAAAGGTATTTAGGGCCAAATACTTCGGATGTTGTAATTATGTGAACTTTAATTCCAAGATTTTGGCCTCCAAATATGCGCACCCGTGTATTGTCTTGATGAAAGAGTATTTTGCTTTTTCCGAATCCCATTCACCTTTCCACTGTTTTTACAGTTCCTTTGTCTCTGGAGTGTAGCATTGTATCCGCGTTTCGTTCACACTTAACCCTTTCGCTACCGGAGGGAGAAAAAAGAAGTGCTTCTCTGGACCGGCGGCTTCTTTCCGCGGAGTGTCACTGTGTACCCAGACGATTTTAGATATTAAGCCTAATTCGTAAAAAAAATTCCTCTAAAATCGGCTAATTATTAAAATATTTTGGTATTTACATATATTATTTCAAATGCATTAAACTTATTACGTACAAAAGAAAAAAAGATTTAATCGAAAATTGAATGTTTTATACATAAAATTACATAAAAAATCATACTTTTAAGAAAATACAAAATATATTTATATATGTTACATAAATTTCATGGTGTAATGATGTTCCATTATATTGAATATATTTATATAAAAGATAAAACTTATTTTGCTGTGTAGTATATTTATAAAAAAAATCAATACATAGGTCAACGTCATACATACATATTCTGACGCTTAACGCAAGATTTTGAGCAAAGGGCACATCTTAGTCCCCCCCCTTTTATTTACTTTAATGTCTATGTACAGATTTGGATTACTTTCGATAACATTACTGTCTGATTCATTTATTATTTCGCAAATCTTAGTATCAGATAAATACATTCATTTTGCCATGGCTGTCGCTACAAATGAAAACCGACTGAATGAAATGAACAGCTGAGAACATCTGCTACCAAAAGGTTAACCCCCATAAAAAGGTCATAAATTATCCTTCGAACTTCTAAGAAGCAAGCAAGAAAGAAAAAAGTAAACCAAAAGCAAGTACACCTTTTAAATCATGTCTTTACATTTAAAAAGACGCGTCGCAGCATGTGCTTTTAAAAATTACTCCCCCCTCCTCCTGATAGCCAGAATTGAAATCCAAGCCCATATCACCAAGGTCAACACTCCAAATAATCTATCTATATAGATTTCGCGGTATTGTAACGCCATATAGTAACATTAAAAAAATCAAATAAAACATTCTCATCGAGTGAATCTCTATTGAAACGCTGGGCCGTAGAAGACACTCATGGAGCGTATCGCCCGTGATATGCTGAGCACAGAAACGCTTCCGGATTGCTACGAAAAAGAGCCAATATAGCCTCAGAATTGACCACACAATTGTGCTTATTTTCCATAGACAGTCTCCCATCTTGAGAAGATTTTTTTTAGTACTTATTTTTTCTTACAAAACTGAAAACACCGCATTTTGTCATATGTAAGTAACCTCAACTAATCCACGCTCTTTGATCCATCGATTCATTGAAAATTTGTGTTACGGAGCCTTATAACATGTGCTATGCACAAAATTTATATCCCTTAATAAATTTGGTTATTTATATCCCAGTGTAAATTTTGGTTATTTAAATCCCTTAATAACTTAATTTTGCTTTTTTTTTCAGACTTTATATTTAAGTTTACTTTTTCTTTCCAATCTAATAAATAATATGAAAAATATTGATGTGAAATGTGAGGGAATTTCTTTGTGTGTCTACGCAATTTATAGAGCGGCCATTTTGATTTCGTAAACGTAATGTTCATCCTATGGAATTTCAGCTACCGTCTTCAATTCTACATAACTTATCTATTTGAATGTAAAAAAGAGCATCTGAAATAGCAAGAAATAATGAAAGCTTCTACCAAATTATATTTTTTTCCGATTTTTTAAAATATTTCACCCCTATTTAAATAATTCATTTGTGGCATTTCAGGTCTTTAAAAATACTCTAAAATATTTTCAAATATCTGGGAGAAAATATAATTCGGCAGAAATCTTCATTTCCTTTCAGATGCACTTTTTTTGTTTTCGTGTAGATAAAATAATACAGATTTGAGGACTGTAGAAAAAAATCCTTAGGATTAACATTACGTTTCCAAAATCATTATGGCCGGTAGATGGGCACCTTACCACTTTCTAGGATTAATTGACTGTTTAGAAGATTTACTCGCATTGTATTCCGGAAAGCATATTCTGTGATATATTATAGAAGTTATTAGTTTTTACAGAAAAGGATTTGAAAATGGTTGAGAGCCTTTTGTTATTAGAGAATTAATAAACTCCGTTTTAAAATATTGTTCACACTCACTCTAATCCAATTCAACGGACAATTCGTTTATTTCACACACGAAATTAAAGTCCACATATGTCTTTTAACTGTTATTTAATTCTCAACACGTTCACAACAACACCAGACGCTTATCTTACGAACTCACTCTCACAGTACAACGAAAACTGCCTCGTTCGCCGCAAGAGGGCTATTCATAATGAATAGTTAGTCGGATAAAACATAATTAACTATTTTAATTATTTAATCTACGCTTGAACTTAAGCTGAATTTAAAATTAATGATTCGAGTATCATTTAAGAGTAAAGGCCAGAAGAGTAGAAAGATTACGTCACAACTTGAATGCAATTTTTCTCATAATACCCAATAAATTTGACAATAAATATATAATATTTTGTACAAAATTAAAACCTAGAAAAATTAAAACGAAGACAACAGCAACAAAATATTGAACCACAACATCATACTATTGCTATATTTACTAACGATTTTCTCATCAATTAAAGGATAAAAGACACTTTATTTCTAAAAATCTAAAAAATGGCACCTCTTCTCTTAAGACTCATTGATCGAAAATTTATGATCCTATTCGGCTTAATCACCTTTCAACCGACTTCATTGTTTCCGGAAAAGAATGACAGATAATCCCACTAACTGTTTCTGCTGATTGGCTGGATCTCTTCCTTGACAGGATGTATTGATCACTCTCCTAACCTGATTGGTCAGTGATGGATGTGGTATAATTCCTCCAATCTAACGGCTATAATTACTTGTGTGTGGATTAGCAGCTACCGTGACGCTATGATTCTAGGAATATTATAAGCTGAAGTTCCAACCATTCATATTAGTACCCAATAGGTCTGTACGTTATACAGATATTCGATATACCTTATGGGTGTATATACATTAGGATTACAAAACAGGGATAATGTGTACATTAATAATTGCTTAGTATATACACTGTATACGTTATTAATAGCTCGGTATTACCTAATAGTTAATGATCAAATTCAACTCCTTAGATTTAAGGAACTTGCGTTAAGACTCCCGTCTACCCGCCATTTTGATCTCGTCAACTTTATGTAAATCCTAGGGAATTATCTACTTTCCTTCTCATATCTTTAGAATTTGATCGATTTGAATGTAATAAAGCACCTCAAAAAAAGCAAATAATGAAGGCTTCTATGAAGTTACTTTATTTCTCCAATTTTAAGAAAAAATTTTAAAGATCTGGAAATTTTCAAAAGAATCTTTAAAATAGGAGTAAAAATATTTTTCAGAATCGGAGGAAAGAAGGAATTCCGCAGAAGCATTCATTATTTTTTACTCTTTCAGATGTTTTTTATTATATTCAAATAGATCAAATAGTAAAGATGTGAGAATTAAAGTAGAAATTCCATAGGATTAACATTACATCCACGAAATCAAAATGGCGGGTGTCTTAATAAGTATTTTCATCTGTACACAGAATCTGTCGATTTGTAATTTAAATTAGTGATAAATACAATTAAGTAATTCAATTATAAGACATTATTTATTTATCTTATCACATACACTGTAACTTTTGGCTATTTGCAAATTTCTCTTCGTTACCCTTGGAGAAGTTTGGATAATTTGTATAGCATAAAATTACAATTTATTTCCAACCAAAACGAAATATGATTAGGTAAATTAGAGGAAAATAAGAAGTACAATGAATTGGATTAGAGATAGTAATATATAAATAAAATAAAATTGAAGGAAATTGAGGGGAAATTCGGAATAAGCTCTTACATATCTTCAGTTGAAGTCAAAATGTTACTGACTATTTAATTAGATTAAGAGACGAGGATAGAATTAAATAATGATGGAGAGACGTCACAGCATTAAATGTAACATTAACTAATACTGAGTTTTTATTATTATTATTATTATTGAGTTTAAATTAAGCATATTATGGTCGATAAACGATTAAAAATTAGAATGGTATTATTAATTTAATCAATATGTTTAACTTCAAAACGCATACCTGTAATAACAAAAAAAGAACATTCCATGATATATTAAAGTGATTTAACAGTTATCTATGAGGTAATTTAAATTTTTGGGATAATATTTGTATTTCTTGTATTTTAGCTTTCTCACAGCCAGTACATGACACATACTATATATTCAATACTACTTCATGGAATTTTTCTAGCAAACAATTGAAAAATTGGGAATGCTTAGACAGTTCTGAAACGGAATAATCAAACAACTACGTCATTAAACTTTCATCAAACTCCACGACATGTAATAGTGTATTGCTTAGACATTTTATACGCTGATTAAAAAGTAGCATTGCTTACATTTTTTCCCACGACTATGATAAATTATCACGAATGTATTCAAGTTTAGTTTATTTATATGCTTAATATAACACATATACGACTATATTTCGGTAAATTTCTTTCATTAAAATCCTAAATGGGCATTAAAATGTCATTGTGATAAATTCATTTTATACTGATATTAGAATACATTATTTCTAATTCTGCTTAGTGTTACAGAACATCATATGAAAATTAAAATATTTTTTCAGGTTGAAATTTCTCACTTTATTCCTGTATGTTAATGGGGTTATTGTACATCCTTTTATGAAATTAAATATTTAAAATTTAAAAATATGTATATAAATCAGTAATTTGTTTTCCTTAATATGTGAATTTAGAAAAAATTACACTGTCATAAATATTTAAATGAAATAGTTTTATATAAATATTCATTCAAAAATAAGAGTCATATTCTTTAACATAAGGAGAATAACACTATTTTTTGTACTATAGTTAAACGTTATGAAGTATATTCGTTATATTTCATATTCATAAATCGTGATAGATTGTTACTATTGCTCTGATCTTTTCCTCGTACTTTACATATACTACGATAGCTTACTATTTTTGTTAAGTAAGTACGGTTTCGATATTCAGAAAAACAAGTGCATTTCCCCCCCCCCCCTAATTCTTATGAGAAAGTCTGTACTTTAATGTGTCATTCAATATTTGCATCCTCACTATTAAAGCCCGTATCATGTCTTACAACCAGCTTCAATATTCCAATCTCAAAGTAATTTGTCGCTGATGAACTAACCATTGCAGCATTTTCGTTTTGACTTCATCCTCATCGTCATTGTGCTGATCGCCTAAACACTTCTTCAAGTAGAGGAATAAGTGGTGGTCATTGAGCGCAAGATCAAGGCTATACTAAGGAGGATCATGTTATTCGAAGCCATATGAGGCGAGGGGATAACGGATTCAAAAATCCGGTATGAATTGTCACTCTCATACAGCGGAACGATCTCATTACTGAGTATGTCACGCTTTTTGATTTGGACTGCACGACTTAATTAAGTTCAGGTGAGGCAATATATTTTGGAATTTATTGTCACCTCGAGGTCAGAAAAGGCACGAGAAACATCCGCTGCCTCTCAGTAAACACAGTACACCTGATTTTGTGTTGGAGAACAATATGCGTCAATCGAACATAAAAATGAAACTATTTAATGGAAATAACTGGCACTGAGAAAGCCGTCAATGTCAACATTAAGTCGTTCTTAGGACTTAATGAATGACCCACGTATTTCACACAAGCAAGATTCAGAACAGAAGTCAACTGGTCTTTATTACATTTTTAGAATCATCCAAGGACATATACTAAAAACTTATTGAACGACTCTAGTACTTACAAAACTTAAAATAAGGTTTAACTTTAAAATGTTTAACTATAATTATTACCCCTTTATTTTAATTTTCGATTAGAAAGCGCATTCTGATGATTCCATCTTTTTATAAAATAAATTTTTCGAATGGCATAAAATATGAGCACTAAATTACGTTTCTTAATTTTTGGAAGTGAAAAAAATAAAAAGAATATCAGAATGACGATACTGAACCCGTAAGAATGCGTCAAAAACACTCCTAAATATATTTTTTCCTTCTAGAGCTGTATGGTTTGTCACAAAGTGACACCTGCTGAATAAGCCTCCAGTTGAGAAAAAGATTTCCTTTTGTGGATTTCTTCCGATATTTTCGAGATAAAAATGACATTAGATTGATCTGAACCATGAAGTAAAAAAAAATCACTCAGAGGAAATTTAATAAATCCCTATTCCAATTTCTTTTTGAAGATCGAAACCAACAGCTGTTTCCTGTTGATAAATGCTGCTAGACTATACGATAATTTTGATATGAACAAGTAAGAAGTAACAAAAAGGTAGACTATTTAATCATTTTTTTTATTTCTTTGTTTTTATGAGAAATGTATTTTGTAAGAAATTGTTCAAATTAAATTTGTTCGTGTAATTCGAATTAAATTTGCTACTACATATTTCACTAAAATATAAATAAATAAATTTAAAAGAAACTTAGAAGTAAAACTCATTTTCCCCCTTATTAATGAAATTTTTAAGCACAACATTTTGATGTATAAAAATAATTCTCCAGTAAAAATATACTCGGGTGAATTAAGAAATACTCATAAGCAGTGATACTTGTATGAGCACAAAAACAAGAAAACAAAAAAACAAATATTAAGTAAAACGACATTTTAAAAGTTTTATTCTATTCAATGAGTTGCGAAGAAACAAATTTCATCTCCAGAGAAACTTTTTTTAAACGCATTAAATAGAGTTTGTTTTATTCTAATTTGTTATACTACGTGATCTATAATAACAAAGGCTCTTTTGTTGGCAATAATAACTGCAAATCAATATTAAAATCATTTAACCTCAAAACGTTCTAAGAAAGAAGTCGAGTTAAAAAGAATTATTTCAAAATTTTGAACCTGACGACTATTTCAAAATTTTGAATGATTTTATTTATTTTCTGTTGTGTGTTTCTTGATTTTTTTGATTACATGTAAGAACATTCATGAATAGACAGGAAAATAAAACATGGAATTTTTATATGTTTTTATTCCAAATCAAGAGAAAAATTAGGATGGAATTATGGGATATTTGTTTCTGAAAATTGAGTTCATTACTGGTGAAAGCAGGCATCAAGACTTTTTAGGATAAAATTTTGAAGATTTGTCGGATACAACATTTTGAAAAGTGTTCAGGTACGATCTTTTGGGGTCTACCGGCTATTTTGATTTCGTGAACATAAATACTAATTCTATGGAATTTCTACTACCGTTCTCAAATATTTACTATTTGATCTATTTGAATGCAAAATGAGCATCTGGAAGAGCGAAAAATAATGAAGGCTTCAGTGGAATTATTTTTTCTCTCCAATTTTTAAAAATATTTTTAAAGATCAGGAAAGTTGCAAACGAATAATTAAAATAGGAGTAAAAATATTTTAATAATTCGAAATAAAAACCAACGTTTTTAAAAACAACGTTTTTATATGGTAGCAAAGTTTATTTAAAAAATTATTAAAATATCAGTTAAAACTGGTCGCAAATGTCTAAATATTGCATTGTTAGGCAAATAAGAACGGTTCCCAAAATTTCAGAGATCTAGCTTGATGGGAAGTTGGTTAAATTAACAATAGACAATTTGATGACACACTGATACATACAGATACACACCAAATGAAATACATAACAACGTTAAAACTAACTAAAATTAATTAATCCGGTAAATTCAATGGTTGGAATACAGTTTATTCAAACCACTCTTGAAGACAGGAATTATTTGGCGGTATTTTGCCAAATGTTGCTAAATTGGTCCGCGAAGCGGACTTAACATTCAGCCAAAAAAAAAAAAAATTAGCCAAGTTTGGCAATTATTCAAATTGCGCCAAGTGATTGTGCTAAATTGCATATTTTAAAAAATATGAATTAAAACTTGTCGCAAACGTCTAAATATTGCATTGTTAGGCGAGTACGAACGATTCCCAAAATTTCAGAGCTCTAGCTTGATGGGAAGTTGGTTAAATTAACGATCGAAAATTTGATGACACACACACACACACACCAAGTGAAATTCAGAAAAACGTTGTAAAAATAGGGGAAAGTAATTTCACAGCAGTATTCATTATTTATTGCGGAACCTGAGAAACCATCGTACTTTGAAGCACAAACCTATTTTGTTGTCCCGCAAAAAGGGCTACCTCTAAAAGATATTACCGTTGGTGACAAAACCATTTCCGCTCTGATATATACTGGTAGTTCAGTTAATCTCATACGTGAAGACGTAAGCACGAAGATTGTCGACCAACAAAAGTTTTCTAAGAAATGTAATATTCTATCCGGAATAAGTAAATTGCATGTGTAGACGAAAGATACTTTTAAACATGATCTCGTCATAGATGAAGACCTTTATTCCTTAACATGGTATGTTGTGTCGAATAAGCATCTAAACTTCGAAGCTATCATAGGCACAGACAACGAGCTTTCTTAAGGTTTACAGAAGAGGGTGTCGAGTTCCACAAAAAATATGAGGTAAAAAATTATCAAGATCAGGAAGAAAGCATTCGCCCTGAAGCAAAAGAAAGCAACGAAGAAATTAAGTCTGAGAACCAAAGAACATATAAGAAGAGAAAAAAGGTTGCCCAGTAGTAGATTGATGATTCAGTAGCCGTCTAACGCACACAATCTGGTGTAGGCATCAAACTCAGACCTAAATTTTTCGGACCATATCAAGTTGCTGAAATTAAGCCCAGAGATAGATATGTGATAAAGAAAGTAGGCTATCACGCAGGCTCGAATATAACTACCACCTCTGCTGATCTAATGAAAAACTTCTCCCCCGGGTAGATAAAATCAGGCAACTTTATGTTCTCAATCGCAAATCTTTTTCGATTTTTTTTAAAGTTTTCTTTTGTCATGTTTATGTTTCGTAGTTTTTATAGCTGTAAACTTGTGTTCGATCAGATCGTAAGGTCATCACAAGATGTCGCTGAGGTCAACGACGCTCAGGAGTGGCCTAGGTGTAGAATTTTTACATTTTGAGACGCCTTCTAACACCAGTCTTTCGAGGTACAAGCACGGAAGGCGCAAGCATAAGTTAGACGGAAGAATGCGACCAACAGAGAAAGATGTACGATCTGATAGCTCTTTGATATGTTTAATCAATAGTTCTGTTTTAACTTAGCAAATGCTGTACAATAATATATGATTAAATTAAATCTCATCTTCTAAAAATTCGCTTTGTTATTGAATCCCTAGACATTTTTAAAACGATCCATGTACCCCATTTCTGTAGTTAGGATT
>BMAW01024588.1:0-24508 GCA_019974015.1 Nephila pilipes
TTGGTAGTACTTCGTTCAGATTTGCTCAAGACTGTTTCGCACTTTTACTATCCTTCCTTGGCCTGCCCCGATCCCCAAATTTGTCTCCAATCCTTTTTTTGTGGGATCATTTGGGATGCTTGAGTTGGGCTGTCACGAGTTTGAACGAACTAGAGCAGACTACATCAATATATGGAATAAAATGTCTCAATACATCATACAGAACTTGTACCTCAATCTTGATCGTATCGCATCGTGCATTCACACTTCTGAGGGATTCAACGAGTATTAAATCCTCCGTCACTTTTTGCCTTTTCTCTGAAATAAATCATCCTTTTCTTTGATTTTCTAATAATTTATATTAATGTAGTCATTACGTATGTTTCATTTTGACGACTAATTAATGGTGCGCTATTTTTTTTTTCCATTAGTATATTTCATGTTTTACATTTTCTCATTTGGCTGTTAAAAATAAAAGTTTCTTTTATTTCACATATGCTTTATTAACTATAATTTGGTTATATATAATGTTTGCAAAAATGAATTTTAAATTTGTAAGCAAATTTCCGCACCATAGAGCAAAATATTTTTATTTGCGGTTTTCACAAAAATCTACTTTATTATATCTACTTTATTAATCTTATCAAGATTCTCTTTTAACCGACTTTAATACAAAGGTTTAATTACAATTACCTCTCCATTTTATAAGCATCTATTAATTTGTCGTTATCATCTGTTCCTCTTTTATTTCTCTGGTGGTGATTCTTTGCAAAAAATGAGATTATTTCCTATACAGCGTTCATAATTTTTTTAAAATCAACATTCAAAAATCATAAGTATTTCACATCTTTTGTACAAAAAATATGGAAAATTTGATTTTTATATTTTTCAAAATATTATTAAACTTAACTTTTGAAATTACAACTATGTTCAGTGAGTATAAATGTTAGGTTTATAAATACTCTGCTAACTTTTAAAGTTTAAAATGCAGTAGAGTTTCCACAGATGTACCTAAATTTAAGTTCATGTTGCCGCGAGACCTCAAGTATTTTTGTATAGTTCATTTAACTGCGATTGACAACCCCAGTCGAATTCGAAGAAAGAAATAGAACTTGAGAGAATGGCGATGCTGCGAATACATCGAATGTAAAACTGTCTCTAGAAAGAAATTCACCCCACCTACTAATTTAAAACTTTGAGCCATTTATGTCAATGTGTGTGTCCGACAAAATGAACAATAAACTGTTATGAAGTTTTGTAGCTCTCCCAGACTTACAATCTGAAGATCAATAGAATACAACACAAGTCTTCCAAATGTAAATACGTCTATTGATTATTTACTGCACACGCATAATTATTTGTTTCTAAATCTAATTTTCTTTGCGTAAACTGATACGTAAATATTCAAATAACTTAAATATGTCTTCTAAAGTGTTTAATTAAAAGGCTGAGCATTAAACTCCAAGACGGCATGAAATAAGCTAGTTTTTTCTTAACGATGGCATTTCAGTTACCTTAAATTAAATTAGTTGAAAGTAATTTTAAAAAATAATGTTTTAAGGGTATAGCTTTTTATCGTTTTCGTTAATAACTCATTAAATTTGGCTTTTAGGCACCTGTCTACATCAATTTTGATTTCATAAGCTTGATGTTAATCCTAATGAATTTCTACTACCATCCTCAAATCTATACTATTTTATATATTTGAAAGCAAAAATAGTGCATTCGAAGAAGCAAAAGATAACAAATGATTCTATGAAAGTACTTTTTTTTTTTTTTTTGCTGATTTTTGAGAATTTTTACAATTTTTTTTGAAAAACACTGGAAAAACCACAAACGAAAAATTAAAATAGTGTTAAAATATTTCCGGTATACGGAGAGAAAAAATTGTAATTCCACTTAAACCTTTCTTATTTTTAGCTCTTTGGGATACAATATTTGCATTCGAATAAATATAATAGTAAAGATTTGAGCACTGTTCCAGAAATTCCACGGAATTAACATTAAGTTCACGAACTAAGAATGGCCGGTAGACGGAATCTTCATACTTTATTTTAAATTGCGATATATTTTATGAATTTTGGTTTATTAAAATACTTTTCAAAAATAATAAATGCATAAAATATTTTTTTTTTCTAATTGAAAATTGTTATTTATAAGCAACATAAAAATTTACTGAATCCAATAAATTTCATTTTATACATTCCTATATATCGATAATTTCGGAAAATCTCAAGTACAAATAGATTCAAAGTTTATTGTATATCATCAAATATATCCTAGATTTCAAATAAATATTTTAGTAAGAATTTGAGTACGGTTGCAGAAATTTTACAGGAATAACATTGCTTTTAATGAAATCAAAATGGTTGGGACCTGTGGCCTGTAATACATGGTTTCAAATTGTAAAACATTTTATAAATTTCATTTCCTTAAATTACCTTTCGAAAATAATAAATTCATAAAATATTGTATTAAGGGGACTTAGTACCTTACGAAATCAAAAGTAGAACATTTTGACAATTTTTTTTTAATTCTTCATAAAACAACAAGTTTTGCTCATTTTAGTATAAAACTTTGCCAGTTTGTGTAATAAAGTACATAGTTTAAAATATTGGGTCAAGTTTTGCTATTAAATTAATATATTTCCTTATACAGCATGAAATATGCGCACAAAAATTTGAAAAATAAATTAGCTTACCTTACGTTACCCACAAGATAACTTTTGAAAGATGTATAGTAGAACCATAATTCTTATACCAAATTAAAGCTAAATAATGACCTTATTCTCTAAACCTAAAATTTTATATTTACCTTACATTAAAATAATTTAAAAATTAAAAAAGTTATCAAGTTTGTATTTAGTAACTTTTTTTTCATGTAACACGTTATGAAATAAAATCTAATCATCCTATTAACAAAATTGAGGTTCACAGAATAAAGATTTACAAGTACAACACTCATGTAAAATTTTAAAGCTCTGCATGCAAAAGATTTTTTTTAATCCTATGGGAAAGTATGAAAATAGCAAACTGAGAAAAAGAGGTTTGTTTACATTGCATTACATAGAACAAGCTACTTTAGACATTTACATTTTTTGTTGCACAGGACGTAATAATAGTCGGATTTTCACACGGTTTGTTTTAAAATGCTCCTAACATTCAGTACTATTTTTTAAAATCAAATTTGAAAAATCGAATTTTTGAAGGTGCAAAGGTACTAAGTCCCCTTAAACTGAAAATTGTTATTTATAAGCAAAATTAAACTTTACTGGTCCCAATAAATTTATTATTGTACATTTCTATTATACCAATTTTGGAAACCTCAAGATCAAGTAGATTCAAAGTTCATTATATATTATCAAATTTATCCAAGAATTGTGTATTAATCAAACAGTATTACGGCTATTATCTTCATCCAATTATTATAATTGGATATATTTAAAGCCTCTTTTCCTCCGCCTTTCCCCAAACCAGGAAATTTAATACACTTTACAAGTGAAACGCTCCGAAGCGGGTAATTGTATTACATTGAAACTTAATCACTGGTTGACAATTATATGAGGTTAATTGAATACCTGCATTATGAATGCGGGCTTATGAAGCGTCTTAGACATTATGAATACTAGATCTGATGGTCGTATTCATAAGCGTTAAATCTATAAATTTTACCGCATAAAATGATTGTCACATGATTAATATTAATATAATTAATAAATGGCTCAATCTTGAAAAGTAAATATATTTGGAATTTAGATTAGTGATCTGATATTATAAGTTTATGTACATACTGTTACGAAACTAACGGACCATGTGACGCTGGTGGGTGGAAAACCCATACGAGCAGTAAGAAGTGTAGGAAGTGCTTAAGAAACAAGTAATAATAAAAAAAAATTCAATCAATTCCTACTTAGATCAACAGTGAAATTTTTTATTTTAGTTACTTTTTATTAAATAATTACAATTAATATTAATATGCATATACATATAACAGAATAACAATATTAAGTGGCCAAAGAAATTCATCCGGTAAATTAAATGACAGGAATGCATTTTAACCCAACCACCTTTGGCGTCAGGAATTGTTTGGTGGTATTTTGCCAAATGGGGCTACCCGGCTCTGATTCGCATATTTAAGGCTACACGGTACTCTTTTTCAAAAAATTTTTTTGGAGACAGTAATATTAAAAGTAACTTATGTATTGTTTTCATACTATATTATTAAACTGATTCTGAAAATAAAAAGTCAATTTAACTAGTCATTATTTTAAAATTTAAAAAAATTTAAAAATTTTGAAGTTTTTTTAAACCCTTATAAAATACACAATTTTTGAAATTTTTTAATTATTTTGAGTGATTTATATTTCATACATTATTGCAAACAAAAGTTAGTATGGATTTGAAAATCTGTTCCCTTGTTGATTTTTAATAATTATTTTTCTAGCTAAACCTGGAAAAAACAGGGAAATTTTTAAAATATTAACTTTAACATTTTTTAAAAAAATAACTAGGGATCCCAGACCTAAATCCATACTAACTTTTATAGAACACATATATCTCAGTATGTATAAAAAATTTCAAGACTCTATCTTGAACAGAAAAAAAGCCTTAGGGATTAGAAAACACTTACATCTTCAAAAATAAAAGTCTGAGAAAAATGCATTTAAAGTTTTTAAAGGCATAAAACAAAAACTAATAATACTTGCAAAGATCTAAATTTTTAATATATTATTTAACTACTTATATAATATATGAAAACACTACTTTAATTAAATATTATGGCAAATATTTTTATTTATTCAAAATATGTTTTTGCAAAATATCGATATAGCATTTTTTACGATGACAGATAATTCAGCTTAAAGTTAACATAATAATTTCACAAAAGTTTTAAAACACAATACACTTATAAAAAATAATAATGATATAAATAAAAGTTTAAAAAAAGTTAAAAACTACCAGGTTTGTACATAGCACCTAATTTTTTCTGAATTTTAAATCGACGCAATTTAGCAAGTTTTATTTTTTTCTGCGCAACTTTAAAATTTGCAGATTTCCTTTTCTTTCTGAAATAGGTTCTCCTACAATGAGTAAAGTACACTAAATGTTCTGATGACAAACTTGTTACAAATTCAATTAGCATCCTGAAATGTTTTTAGAGCTTTTAATGTTCCAACAATAAATTCAGGTATTGCACTCGACATGGCAATCAACACGACTCCTAGAAGCTGTATTTTCTTTGGAATATTTGTCCCATATCATCGAATGTAATGCTTCATTAGAATTGTGTGTCAAACCTCTGACACATGTGCTTAATAATTCAGTTTATGCTAATCGCTGATAAATAGGCAAGATTTTGGGCAAATATTCTTCGTTGATTGTTATTTTTACCCAATCTTTGTGAATACCTGATTTTTTTCCACGTGCTAATGATAACTGGTAAAAACACCAAGAGTCAAAGAGCAAGATTGTGTCCCGGAAACTAATACTCTCAGATCTTTCCCATAATTTCACAGCTGCATTTACTTCCATTGCACTAGATGATCCGACATGTGTTGTACTACAAACATTTTGTTGTCCTTTGTACCAAATACGAAATTCAGCACTTTCTTCTCCAAGCTCAAACTTAGTCTGTTCACATTCTCCACGCCGCTTTGACATTACTTCGTAGTCTATCACAAAGCCAGTCAGCAAGTCGATAACATATCCTATTCCGATATTTGACGTATGTTCTCTTGTCAACCAGCTTCCATCATATGACATTCCAATACCGACTATATCTTTATCATTCCTTGAGCCATACGCCTCTATGACATCTTTACGAATATCAAGCAACAGCTGATTTGACCCAACGAGATGTCCAATCAGAACGTTAGGCTTATAATGTCTTTTAAAAGTTTTACTAGGTATTAAATTTCAATTCATATGCAGGCAGAATTTTTCCAACGCTGAATAGCCAAGTCACAGACTTAACATACCTTGCACTAATCTCATATTTACATCAAATGGAACATTAAAAAATTGATGTTTGCTAACATTTGATATAATATAGCATCAACCAATTGTTATGAACATGTTTCACTTTAGGTTTGGTCACAATTAACACATACAACATTTATTTTATATGCAAATCAATTTCTTTGACCATAGCAAAGTTTTAAAGATGCACTATGACAAATATTGCTTAAATTATCTGTAAACAAACATTCAGTATCCACTATAATGTAATTTGAAATATACTTTTATCTGTAGCACAAGTATTCAACACATTTGTATTCTGAAATTTTGTAGTTATTTAGAATTGTCAGGTTTTTAGAATTGTCATTTTCAGCAGTACTCTATCTCTTTGAAATGCTGCTTCTATTCTCAAGCTGTAAAAGTTTTGTCCGTGACATTTTCTCAATAGAAAAAACTTAACTTAAACAATTTTAAAAAACTTTTAAGTTACATAAATTATATGCAGAATAAATATTGGTCTTGAGAAATACCTTTTCTTATCAATTTTGGCTAAGTAACTATAAGCACATCAAGAACTCGAAATATAAACAAACATAAATGATTTTAGTAGTGAAAGTTGAAGTTAATATCTACTTCTCTGCAAGTATCGATATTATTTAAAAAATATCAGTAATTAATTAAATTTAAGAATGGAAAAATGCTTTAAAATGAAACCGAAACTAACCACGCCCCCCTCAGCTGTCAAAAATAGTGACTGACAATGCTCAGAAAACTTCAAATATCTTAAAAACTAATTGGTTAATAGATCTAAAATTTGGGGCCAAGATTCCCAAATGTATGGGCTACAGGAAAATGCAAAAAAAATTTTTTCGATAAATTTGTCATTTTTAGGGTACTGTGTAGCCTTAACGTTCAGCGAAAAAAATTGCCAAGTTTTGCAATTTTTGAATTCGCGCCAAGTGGTAGGGCTAAACTGCATTTTCACCAATTAAATTTAATTAATGAATTAATATTTGAAAAAAATGTATTAACATCAAGTGTCATCCACTATAAGTTTTAAATTTTTGAAATCGCGCCAAGTGGTTGGGCTAAACTGCATTTTCACCAATGAAATTTAATTAATGAATTAATATTGAAACACTGTATTGACATCAAGTGTCCTCCACTACAAGTTTAAAAAATGTATTTGAACTTAAGTGGATGAATAAAAAGTATTTTATTAACAATTGAAAATTTGAACAATATATATAATTATATATAGGGGGAGTGTGAACTAGTAGTAGAAATTTAAAAATATTTATGTGTTTATTAACGTCTCACTGAGTTGATACACGAGGGCTATTGGCGACGGACGTTGTAATTTTTAAAATCTGTCAAATGACTAAACCACTTGATTTGGCATCTCCCTCTCGAAATTTCCCACCTTGCTATAGGGAGGACTTGAAATCTCTACCAGATTCAAATAATATCAGGGCCCGCACCCACAATCAATGAAAACAACCGCCAATTCCCTCCCATCTTTACTAGGTAACCGTGCCATGAAAAATATTAAATAATATCTTACAAGTGCCATTTCTTTACTGTTCAATAACTGAAAATTGGTAGTTAACGAGCAAGCTTGCATTATTGATTGACTATTCACTACATCGCAGTTAGGCTTTATGGGGATTGTTGGCAACGAACCTAGGAATTTTGAGCTTTGATCATGCGACAAAGATAGTACCTTTGTGACACTCCGGTTCAGGATTACCACACATTTGAACCAGTCACAAGTAAATACAATTCAAATAGTTAAGAGTTGTATTAAAAATTAAAATTAATTTTTGCTTAAGAATGATGAAACAAGATGGTTAACAGACGGGTGAAGCAAACCCTCATGCAAACCTCTCAAAAATAATCGAAAATGAATACTTGTATAACCACTAGCAAAGGTGTGTCCGAATGTAAAATATTTTCACATCAATCTTATTGTACGTTCGGGAGTAATCTCTCTTTTATGCGATTCACTTCACTTTAAATTCGCTGCTGCTTATAATGCTGTTTTATCAATTTTATCTAAGTCACTTTAATAACTCTTTTCTAATTTACATTAACCACATTTCATTCACAAAAGGTTCTAAACTCAAACAATATTATATGAAAGTCCTTAGGAGGTTAATGAAGGGGAATACGCTTGAGAATATGTTTTATTCCCTGACCGAAATCCCGCTCCCTGCATGCATGGTGGCATGCTGCTAAGGGTTGAAAGAGGGAATTTGAACCATATTTGCTATACTATTTTGTTAATTGCGTAAAGAATCATGTCCCCATCTCAAAAGAAGCAACGCCTTCTATTTGCTCTTGGCCATTATCATTCGGCAACCACGAATACTAATATAAAGTAAGATTTTAACATTCGAAAAGCGGAACACAATTGACAGAGAGGGGGGGGGGGGGGGGTTTAAACATTTGGTACCTAAAAAATACCTAACTTTGATATCTATAAATAACTTACTTACCTAAATCATCTAAATAGCTGATTTGTTGACATCACTTGTTTAACTAGCACTAGCACGCAGTACGATGTGTATCGCATGATCGACAGTTACAAAACTAAATATGCGAAGGCGTTACTTCTTGGACGACCAACAAACTTCTTACACCCTGACAGTTCTCCTCTCTAAAATTCCCCTCCGGTTCCAATTTTTGTATAAGATGTAATTCCTTTGCAACAATGTTCCAAATGATGCTAGATCGCTAGCGGAACATGTCGCCATAAGAATAAAACGCGTAGAAGTGTACAAAGCGGTACATTCCCTCTTCATTTTACAGTTACAAAATGTTTTCAACGCTGCTAATATCGAAAAATGCCACTGCTCATTAAGTTCAAACAATGGTGGTCATATTCTAGCAACTGATCGAGGCGAACTTTGATAAGTGGTTCCTGATAATCAATTCTCAACAATTATTTTATTATTAAAATTTAACAAAATAAAACTTACAAAAATAATATGAAGCTCATCTCCGGGTGAAATAACTACATGGAAGCCGAAAACCGTATATTCCCTTCTCGTTCTCCATCCGTAGAATGTCGTGCAATCTTTCTAAAAATCGGGACTTCGTTAAGACCCCGCGGGACGTGGGATAAATTATTAATTTCTGGACGTCTGATCACCTTAGTGTAAGGGTATAGAAATCTTGTAACGTTCGAACACTTCGCCAGTAGTACGAATACGTTTCCTTGAAAGTATAACGGCGATATGCTTTCAAATCATTGTCTCTTCAGCCGACAAAAAAGATGGATGTAACTCTGGAAACCGTATATGAAGGTAGTTCATTGTTATTATTCAATTGTTATCTTATATACGATAAGTGGTATGTATGTCAGCCTTTATTTGATTTTTTAAAAAAAATTCTTTATGAAACCTGTATTTAAAACACAGAAATCCTCTAATTCAGAAAACTTAAACAATATTACTCTTCCATTGTCAAATATGCTTGCGTGATATTTGTGACATTTTTAGAAAGCATTTTAGTACTTTTGCAAGTACTTTCGAAAACGAAAAAAATTTCATTTATAAAAAAACGATCATTCCATTTAAAATTACGTTTCTCAAAAGATAACAGGTCAATTGAAAAGTTCTCGGCCTACCATAGTAAAACACATTTTTTTGGCAAAATTAGTTTTTTTTATTCAACATAATTCCCTTCAAGGGTGATACACTGATTTTAACATAGCGACCCTCCAACTTTTCGATACCATTTTTGTAGTACGATTTGTCCTTTGCTTCAAAATAGGCCTCAGTTTCGGCGATCATCTCTTCATTCGACGAACATTTCTTCTCAGCGAGCATTCTTTTGAGATCTGAGAACAGGAAATAGTCGCTGGGGGCGAGACTGGAGAATACGGTGGATGAGGAAGCAATTCGAAGCCGAATTAGTGGATTTTTTGCCATCGTTTTCACTGACTTGTGACACGGTGCATTGTCTCAGTGAAGCAGCACTTTCTTTTTCTTCAAATGCAGCAGTTTGTCGGCGATTTCGTCCTTCAAACGGTCCAATAACGCTATGTAATAGTCGCTGTTGATGGTCCTTCCTTTTTCAAGGTAGTCAATGCAAACTATTCCATGCGCATCCCAAAATATAGACGCCATAACCTTGCCAGCCGACTGTTGCGTTTTCCCACGCTTTGGAGCGGGTTCATCGTGTGCAGTCCACTCGGACGACTGTCGATTGGACTTCGGAGTGAAATGATGGAGCCATGTTTCATCCATTGTCAGATATCGACGCAAAAACTCGGGTTTATTACGCTTGATCATCTTCGAACACTGCTCCGAATCATCAACTCGTCGTTGTTTTTGGTCAAAAGTGAGCTCGCGCGGCACCCACTTTGCACAGAGCTTTCTCATACCCAAATATTCGTAAATGATATGATGTACACATTCGGTTGATATCTGTAGAGTGTCTGATATTTCATTCTATTTCAATTTACGGTCATTCAAAATCATTTTGTGGATTTTTTTAATGTTCTCGTCGGTAACAACCTCTTTTGGGCGTTCAACGTCTTCGGTGCTCATTTCACCACGTCGATACTTAGCATACCAATCCTTGATTGTTGATTTTCCCTGGGCAGTTTCCGGAAACTCGGCATCAAGCCAGGTTTTTGCTTCAACTGTATTTTTTCTCTTCAAAAAGCAATATTTTATCAACACGCGAAATTCCTTTTTATCCATTTTTTTCACAATAACAAAAGTTGCTTCACTCAAAATGCTATACTTCACAAACTACTGATCCGACAGCTGTCAAATTTATACACGCATATTTTTAGGTTTAGGGCTAACTAAAAAACATATGGATTTAATTCTAGTAGTGTCATCTATGTGTCAGGCAGGGGGCATTTCAATTGACCTGTTATATAAGCAAAAAAGGTTAAAAAAAAGTGTATTATTTGGCGATTTATTGCTTGCGCGACTGATAGGAAAGTACTTATATATTATTTATACAATTTCCCCCTCTTTTTGACTACTACCTGTTTCATATATAAATCGATCTCCATAATTTAGCTATGATTAAGTTCAAATATTCTCTACTTACATTCGGAATTAGACGGTACATTTATGTTAGGAAATTTGAAAATTTGAAAACAATTTTCGTTTTATTTCACGTTTATATACCAATGAATGAAAGACATTACATTAGATATACTTCTGTGATTTTAATGAGCTAATTATTTCGTAGAATTAACACAATCGTATGTCGAAATACAATTTGAAAATGTAGTTTTATGAAATTATTTTAGAATTTGTCTAACTTTTGCTTATAATACAACTATTACTTAACCTCCTCTTTATTCATAAGAACTTTAGTCAAAACGGATATGCTATTTATCGAAACGTAGGGCGTTTTCTCATGCGATTGACAGTCAAAAATTATTAAATAATATAGATAAATACGTCTAGACACATTATCCAAAAAATTTAGAGATGTCTCAGTAATTTATTCTTCGACGCCTTTTGAAATTGCTTTGCTTTTGTAATGCTGAAAAGCTTTTCATTTCACGTTTCCATGGATTTTAGAAAAATAAATGGAAGAAACTCAAGTCTTATATATCTAGGTGAATTTCTCAGGCTGCCTAGGAAATTTTCCTAGGAAATCTTTTAGTGGTTTCCACACTAACTCACAAATAAAAAAAAATATCACAAAAATCTTTTAATTCGTATCATTTCCTACAACAACAATGGGTAGCAGAACAGAAAACTAGTTAAAAATTCTTGAAGGGAATTCTAAAATACAGAAAACCCTGTTAAAGTTAAAAGTTGTAGTTAATATTGTTTTATTTTTTGAAAAAACAGTATGTAAACTGGAAAATATTCTTTACCCTATATATATCCTACTGTAGATTTTGGAAATATAGCTAATTACATTTTTTTGCGGAAATCCTATTCTGTTTTTTGTTTGGACCTAAGTTATCCTATGAAACTGAGAGAGTAGTTCAAAAGATACATATTTCTGACGACAGAGGGAGTGTCTAAGACAAGTTAGTGTTACCATTATGTGTTTCCATCTATTAAATGGTCTCAAAACAAATGCGACACTGATTTATATGTTCAGACAATATCAGACTACTGTCGCGTCGAGTTGTAATTTTGCTTTACTTTTTCACCATATATGGGACCTAGGTTTTTCATTTTATACTAAAAACTAAGCAACAGTCAAAATAATAGGTTTATTTCGATGAATCTGCTCCAAAGAAGGCGAACACGTCCTCATACGCAGTAAATGGTATGGTGATGATTTTTTTGGTTTATGTCATTTCTCGTGAAAGTATTAAAATAAATTACATCATTCTCATTTTGCATTCCTAACATGAGCATTTTTAAGCCATCCTTTTAGTACATTCTTAAGACCTAACTGATATTTTGTTTCCGTGGAAATAATGTGTAAAATTTAATTTTCTATTCTTAAATTAGTTTTAAAATGTTTTTTCATTTAATACTTCCTAACATTCTCATTTTGCATTCCTAACATGAGCATTTTCTATACTACAATATATATCTATTAGTAGATTATAAAAACATAACCAATGTCTTGTTTTTGTGGAAATCATGTGTGAAATTTAATCTTCTATTCTTAAATTAGTATTAAAATAAAAAACATCATTCTCATTTTGCATTCCTAACATAAGCATTTTCTAAACTACCATATATATCTATTAGTAGATTCTAAGAACATAACCTATTCCTTGTTTTTGTGAAAATCATGTGTGAAATTTAACCTTCTCTTCTTAATAAAGATATTTAAAACTATTTCCTTTGAAATTTACATATTTATGATTATGATCAAAAGAAGTGATTGTACAAGGAACATAAAAGGCTCCAAACATAGATGATATTAGAGAAATAAGAATAAGAACAACGACACACACACACTCTCTCAATTGAATGAACTAGTTTAAGTTAAAAATTACATACAAACATTCCTTGAGGAGAAAGACAGTGGTGTCTATATTGCTGAAATAATTCCTGTATTTGTTATTCGTGTACGTAAAACTTAAATGAAATTAATGTTAAAAGTCTGTGTGATTTGTGAGTGTGACATGTCATGCGAGATTGGAATATGGTGAAAATGTGAATATGAATGTAGAAATATTCTAAAATCTTTGGTGCGCTTCTTATTTAAGTGTGCCTCCAGAAGGGACGGAAGGCTACCACAAAGAGGGGGAAGAGTCCTATCCTCCTGAAATTGCGATTCTCGTTTCTGAATATTGAATGTTCACTGATCCCTTTCGAGTCTTTCATGTGTGAATCAAAATGCTCTAGATGCACTAACCTGAAACCGCGTATATCACGGGTTTCTTTTTTAATCCATATTTACTTGTGAAACTACGATTCTCACCAAAAGATGACTTGGAACACATTTTGCATCAGTCTGTTTTTATACTCAATTTTTCATTCATGGTATATTGAAATAATAGAGATATTTTCATTTTTCTTCTGTCACAAGATCGAGAATGAAGGACAACTTTTTCAAGAATTTTGCACGACACACTATTTAGAATTTTTCTCACGTTCCCTTCTTCAACAAATAAAATTCTATTAATAAAATGCGAAATGCACTTTCACATGTAAATAAACGCTTAATATTCCTCGAACTACTTTTCGGGCTCATAGGTTCTATTAAAAAATGTTTTTTTCTTTATTGTTATCAGAGCATTTTAG
Organism: Nephila pilipes; assembly: GCA_019974015.1. NCBI lineage: Eukaryota > Metazoa > Arthropoda > Arachnida > Araneae > Nephilidae > Nephila > Nephila pilipes. Next base: position 13,634 of record BMAW01024588.1, read on the forward strand.
AAATTACTTTTCTTGAAATTAAAGACCGCCGAAGAAGAAAATGTCGATAAAAACCCCGTTACAGACATTTTATTTGGAGTTCAATCACGTCACTCAGTCATTTTGATTTTAAAAGAGCTTCTCGAAAATCACGTCTCCTTTAATATAAAACATAAGGAGTATTCGTATTTTCTTAAAACATGTTCATGGATTCGGCTTATCCATAAAGAAGCAGTGAACGTACGTTCAATTTTTTATAATGCAAAAGATGAAATATTACAAAAAAATTCTGAATGTAGAGTAATGGAACTTTATTTAGCTTTCTAGATGGTTTAATGATTTTAAAAGATTTGGGAGAGTGCTTGGCTCGCACGAGAACATTGATAAATTTTATTACATATAGCTATGTTTTAAAATAAATTGTCAAACAATGTATAAGTTAAACAACTGGGATAAAAAGAAATTCCTTCTTTTATAAAAACATTAAATTTTGGATGTTATTTCTGAGATTATTAATTTATAAGATACATAGATTGTTTTAAAGTGTTACTCAACCACTTACAACTAAAAATGACTTTTATTAATAAAGTATTGTTTACAAACTTGTATTTTTTGAAATATTGAGTTTTTCATTGTAAATCTAGATTTTTTTCTTCTTTTCTTCCAAATTTACTAATTTTTGTTATACGTTCAGTAAACGAGAAAAAAAAAATGTTTAAAAAAAAATTAAATATTGTAGAACACTGTTAATTCGGAATTCTTCAAGTCGGATTTCAGGATAATTGGCATCGATCTGCTCAAAGATTGTTTTTAAAATTTTATAATTCATCTTCAAATTTTCGTGATGACATTTGTTGGTTTCCACCACTTTTTTTCACTGGCTACGATAGCTTAGTGATCATAGTCGCGAACTGGCAGCTGGGGTTATTTCCATCGAATACTGGGATCCAGCCTTTGCCACTGAAGACCCACCGCTCAATGGGACTAAACAGTCTTTTTATTAAATTCCTACAATTAGCTCACATTCTCTCTCTATATATATATTGTTCAAATTTTCAATCGTTAATAAAATACTTTTTATTCATCCACTCAAGTTCAAATACATTTTTTTAAATTTGTAGTGGATGTTAATAGATTGTTTTCAAATATTAATTCATTTAAATAAATTTATAAGTGAAAATGTAGTTTAGCCCAACCATTTGGCACAATTTCAAAAATTGCCAAACATGGCGATTTTTTTTGGTGGAACGTCCAAGAAGCAGAACAGGGTAGCCACATTTGGCAAAATGCCGCCAAATAATTCCTGTCGCTAAGGGTGGTTGAGCTAAACTGTATTTCAACCATTTAATTTACCGGATGAATTAAGAAACAAGCTAATACTTCTACTACGTCATTTGCCTTACAATGGCAAATTTGGTAGAGAGTCGGGGTAGAATCTTCATGCCTTCGGATCGAATCTCGTTGAAGTATAAAATTTTCTTATTTCATTTTCAAATAATTAATTTTAATTTTATATGGGAGAAAAAATTTCTCCTATATAAGATATTTTAGCAGAATATAAATTTATGAATAAATATCGTCAGTGACGAAGAGTGTAGATCGCTGGGAAAAAATTTCTTTTGCCACTTAATATTGTGATTCTCTCATATATATATACATATTTATATGAATTGTAATTATTTAATAAAAAGTAATTAAAATAAAAATTTTGCTTTGTTGACTTAAGTAGGAATTGACTCTAAAAAAAGTTCTCATTACTTATTTTAGATATAAACAAAAAAATTCGAACAGTTTTTTTCAGCTCAGTCAACTGGTACTATCATCTTAAATGCTGTTGGGTTGTTGCATCTTAACTATATGCATCATGTTTATCCTAAATGTAAGGATAAACATGATGCATAACGCTACTCCCCATGATTGTGGCTAATACTCGTATGTAAATTAGACTTCCTGCATAAAATGTAAGTGGCAACGGTTGCGTAATATTTAGCATGGCTGACAACAGGCACAGCAAAATCAGGTTTGATTCCCCGTGGTTTCGGCTTGGGTAGATGGTCATAGGTTAACTCAGCCCTTCATTCCTCAATGGTCAATAAATAAGTTCCAATTTCACTTCGGAGAATAACTGGGAGTTCAGTATTGGGCCAACTACTCGCCCCGGCCAATAGCTAGTAACTAGCACCCTTAGGCTAGAAATTTTGAAATGTAATGAATAGACAGAGAAGATGTATATATAATCTGTGAAGCGCTTAAGGGATATCAGGAACCTTAAACTTCAGAATTTTTAGTTTTCAAAAAATACGTATTAGAGTCCTATTTTTCGTAAAACTACATGAATATTTGAATTTAAAACACTTGAAGCAGACCATATGTGCTAAAAATATTTTAAGAGTTCCACGTTATAAATAGAAGCTATTGGTGCTAATGGAATCTTCAAACAATCGATTGTTGACAAACGGGGTCTTAAATATTCACAATCTTATAGTGACCGCGATTCAAAAGAATACATCAGCGTGAAAGACACATATGTGAGAGATTGTGTCACTAAGTTGGAATACATAGAGTATGTCTGTGACATTGGGCTATTCGCGGTTTCTCTTCACTAACCTTGGGGACTTTCAATTGAGATGGATTGCTTTCGCTAAACAACCTTTGCCCAACCAAAAATGAAACGTGATGAAGAACGTAATATGCAAAGCAGTTAGGAATGAAGTGAAGTGGTTAAATTAAGAAGTATATAAACTCCATCTGAAGGAGTAGAGTATCGGAAGGAGGATCAGAGAGGCGTTGTAGTGAGAGGAGGTGGAATCTAAATGCTATAGTATAGAAAGGCAGATTTATAGATTAGTGTTGAGGTCCACTCGGATTGAGAATTGTTCTAGTGTTTTCAGCAGTTGTTCCAGATTCAGAGTTGCAGTTGGTAAGAGATATTGGTAAGAAGCTGTTAGATTATTATTGGTGGGTTGAATTAAAGTGTTAGTAAACTTAACCTGGAGAGCACTATTATTAATGTCATAGTATATATATATATTAATAAATGTTGAAAGCTGTTTTGGTGGTTCTGTAATTATTGGTGTCGTGGTGTTTAATATTAGATATTAGTGATGGCACAAGATAACGCCCGGGTCGACCGGGTGTTACACGTCCAAAATAGAGTAGGCGCAAGATTGTGTACGCTGAAGTCTAAAAATAAAGTTAATCTGGTAAAGGTAAACCTACCGATTCTTTTATTGACAGATTGCAAAATTACAACGGGATTGCTGTTCGTAGTAATGTAGGCAATATCTACTCAAACTTCAACAAAATGTTATTGCGGACTTTGAGCCATTGTTCGCAGAGTGGCAAGAAACCAATGCATGGACAGTGCCCATTCGGTAAAGATAGTTTGTGTTATTATCAACGAGCACTGTCATGAGGCAAAAAACCCGAAGAAAGATATCTTAGCTTATGAAATGAAATTCTAAATATGATTATATATCCACACATTTAAAACTGTATTCTAAAGAACTTCTGTTGAAGTGCCTTCATGGTAAGACACAGAATACCAATGAATGTTTTAATTACCTTTCAGAGGGTTTCGAAAGATGTTTTCGTGTGCCTTAAGACATTAAAATCTATTGTGATACAGTTTACTTATGGGTATATGGGCTGTATTGACATTTTATAGAAACTTATAATTCTGGAGTATAAACATGTTGTCAACAACAAAATTTTCATTACTAAAAGTCATTCAACACCAAATGTGAAACAGCGTCGAAAAATATTAAATGCTCTCAGGAAAAATAAATTAATATATTAAAAAGCAAAGAAGTTAAATTATTAATAAACTAGGGGAATTTTAAGTATATTGTATTACGTTTATTATTAAAAATTGCATTTGAAAGTTTGTTTATGATATTTCTCAAGATGAGTTTCCATGACATGTTTACATATGACAGCATAGAAAATAAAAATAGCTTTGAACGAAATGAATTTCAATTTTGAAAGTATTTTATTTTCTAGATTTGAAGAAACTTTACCGCTTAAATGGTTGTAAAATTTATATAGTTTTGGTAAGAAAGATATAAATTATGTATTGTAATAACTTTTTTTTTAAAATTTTCATTGTTATTTGATTCAAAACACAATAAAATAATTCGATATAAAAACCAACGTTTTTATATGGTGGCAAAGTTTATTAGAGAAAATTATTGAAATATTAGTTAAAACTGTTAGTTATTTTTAACTTTAAAATTCACTTAAAAAGAGACATTTGTGAGAGTATTAAAAAATTCATAATACTCATAAAATCAAAACATGCATTTGAAAGTTTGTAAGTCATTCTATTAAAAAAAGAATGGGAACCAAAATTCAGAAAAAATTATTGTGATAAGACACGGCGCCAAATATTGGAAACTTTCTTTCTTGCGAATGATTACTGACTAAAAGTCAGCAACCCTTACTATCTCGGAGATAGTAAAGGGGAGATAGTATCTCCCCTTTGTGAGTACAAAAGGTTTACGATACCGCATGCTGCGTGGGGAGTGCTCGGTGCTCGCAGAGGGGGAAAGAAATTTTTTCCTCAATTCTAAAAGCGCCGAGGGGAAAGAATATTTTGACTTATTAAAATTATTGAAATATTAGTTAAAACTTCTCGCAAACGTCTAAATATTACATTGTTAGGCGAGTACGAACGATTCCCAAAATTTCAAAGCTCTAGCTTGATGGGAAGTTGGTTAAATTAACGATCGAAAATTTGATGACACACACACACACTCACACACACACACCAAGTGAAATTCAGAAAAACGTTGTAAAATGTTGTAGTAATATGATTTTCAACAGGAAAGTACAATCAGCCTCCCCCCCCTTCAATATCAAGTACTATTTTTACTGTTTTCCGCATTAAAATTTTGTGAATTAAAAGCAGAGTATTAAAAGTATTTTTCACAATTTCAGGCTATATTTTAGTATTAAAAATATTTTGATATCAAAGTCAATGTTTTTAAAAAAAAATTTACGAAGGTGTACGAACACCTGAAGTAATTTTTTATTTCTTTTTTTCAACTCAGTTTTTCTCAAAATAAAACTTTTCACTTCCACGTGGGATTTCTCAGAAACAGTTATTCATATGAATTTGAAATTTCAATCACATTTTAAAAATAAATATTTTGACCTCTTTGTAAATTTTTAAGAAAATTATTAACAAAAAAAATTCATGCAGCATTTAATTGTATATATTTTTCAATTTTCACAGCTCTTAATTTTTTTAAAAATATTTTTGACATCGAAACTGAACATCTAATTTCTTTTGTAGATTTGGATGAATATTTTACTTCAGAATTTTGTGCGTAGTAAAATAGCGATTTTCATAATTTTGAAAAAACTGTTTAATTTATATTTGTTTATAACTTTTTAAGATTCCTATAAAATCTCACAAAAATAACAGAGTTACTGTAAACATATATGAATATTATATGATAAAAGTGTCCTCTTCTTGCTTTGTTGCATTGGTAAGTTATATTAACTTCAAAAATGATTTGTTTTTGGCATATATACGGATAATAGTTAAGAATCTGGAAACCTCTTAATCCGAGTGTTGATAGTTCAGTTAGTTGCTTGGTGTTAGAGAAAGTGAACCGAAATATCAATTTTTGATCTTTGCTTCTTATTTGCGATAAGTAAGGATCTATAGAATAGAAAATTAAAAAGGTATACTAATGGTTAAGGATTCAAACCCTCAAACAATACTCTAGAAAGCCCTCGAACCCGATTGGCTCTGATCAGATGAGTAACTTAGTTATTATGTAAATCTTTATATTCTGACACTTATTAGGCGCATCCACATATTGCACAGGCTAGAAATAAAATTTCGATTACTTACAAACCTAAAAAAAATACTTTGCTGATCATCACTGTGTGATTTCTATTAACTGAATAATTGCTTCACAACTGTTTTAAATAAGATTAAGATTGAAAAGCAAAGGAAATAGTTTTCGCACTTTACAGTCTCTCAAGAATACATTTTTCTAAACATTTTTTTAAAAATGTTTAAAAAATAATTTAAGAAGTCGGAAAGCCTGCAAACAAATTATTAAAATAGACGTAAGAATATTTTTAAAAATCGGAATTTAATTCTGCAGAAACCTTCAATATTTTTGCTCTTTCGTGTGTACTTTATAGCACTCAAATAAATACAACAATCCGGGTTTTAGGAGGAAAATAGAAATTTTCTATAGAATGAACATTAAATTAACGAAACCAAAATGAATGGTTCGTGTGTACATAAAATAAATCCTGTGCAATTTTTGCTACCGTCGGCAAATTTATACTTTTTTGTCAATCTGAACGCAAAAAAAAAATTGCACTGAAATAGCAAAAAATAGTGAAAGTTAATGTGGAATTAAATTTCCTCATCTATATTTGAAAATATTTTAGAATAGTTTCTAAAAATCGAAAACCCAATAACGAAGCATTAAAATAGGGGTAAAAATATTTTTTTAAAAAAACTATTGAAAATTCCGCAGAAACCCTGATTATTTTTCACTCTTTTGGATGCACTTGTGTGCATACAAGTAGGAAAATATTAAGGAAATAATAAGGATTTGAGAAAGCAGTAAAAATTCCATAGAGTTAACATGACGTTCACGAAATCAAAATGGCGGCCAGACAGGAACTTTAACGCTTATTTTCGTCGCATAGAGTAGATTGGTTTTGAAGCATAATATTACCTATTTTAGAAAGATGGATGTGAGTCATCTGGGAAAAGACTTTGTCACAGGTGCGTCTTTACTTCCAGATGGCCGATTGGACTATTACGGCATACTGACTTTGGTTAAGTTTCTCTTCTTAAGACTTGGGGAATGGCATACCTTGGAATTTTCTTCAAGGGTATTTCACTTGATGGGGAGAGGGGAATCGATTTATGATAGCCAAGGCTGCTTTTATGGGAGTACAGAGTTTTAGGCCTTGGATGAAAAATTTGAAGTCGAACAAATAAATTGGACGTCTTATGGCAACATGGTACCAAGGAAATATTTTTCAATTAGAAATACTAACTAGAAAATATTTTATTCATTATATTCAAATAGACAATAAATATGTATTTCAGAAAAAAAAATCTTCATTTCAAACAAACTATTATTTAATTTTTTTATTTTTCCAAAATATCATATTTTGAAATCCCAATTATTTTTATAAAATTTAATATTTTACATTTCTTAAAACGTTTTTATATATTTCACTTGGTGTGTATGTGTGTCATCAAATTTTCGATCGTTAATTTAACCAACTTCCCATCAAGCTAGAGCTCTGAAACTTTGTGAATCGTTCTTACTCGTCTAACAGTGCAACATTTAGACATTTGTGACAAGTTTTAGCTCATATTTTCTTCAATAATGCAGTTTAGCCCAACCACTTGGCGCGACTTCAAAAATTGGCACCAAACTTGGCGATTTTTTTTGGCTGAACGTTAAGTCCATAAAACTGACCAGGGTAACCACATTTGGCAAAATACCACCGAATGATTCTTGTCGACAAGGGTGGTTGGATGAAACTGCATTCCAACCATTTAATTTACCGGATAAATTAAATGATTTTAGTTAGTTTTAACGTTGTTATGTATTTCACTTGGTGTCTGTCTGTGTGTGTGTGTATCAGTGTGTCATAAAATTTTCTATCGTTAATTTAACTAACTTCCCATCAAGCTAGAGCTCTGAAATTTTGGCAATCGTTCTTACTTGCCTAACAATGCAATATTTAAGTATTTGCGACCTGTTTACTCTAATATTTCAATAATTTTCTTTAATAAACTTTGCCACCATTTAAAAACGTTGGTTTTTATCTTGAATTATTTTCTTCTCAATTTCCTAGAAGTGTTTCTTGCAATTCTGTGAATGGACTTAGTTATATTAGTGCTATTTAGAGCAGAAGAAATTTTTCCCTTTCGGTTATAACAGAAAATATTAAAATAACAGATCTACTAAATTTTTAGATTTTCTTTACATAAAGAAACTTTATTTATCTAAATAATTATTCTATGCACTGAATTATCAAACATATGCAAAATAATTACAAAAATATTTAAAATATTATATTTATTAAGAAAACTATATTTACCATTTTAAATACATAACCAACTCGAAAATTAAAAAAAAAAGAGATGGGGAAAAGTCATTTTAATTTTGAAGCTTAATGAAATACTTTTTCACACAGTGAGAGAATATTTTTGGGTAATTTGCTAAATTATGTATATCTAGAGCTACGAGATGTGTGTTATACAGACACGTAAAACATCACACAATTAAAATAAGGTAATAAGTTTTTGATATGTTGGTCATTTTAAAGAAATGTGTCCCCTTAAAAGATAAACGTGGTCTTTTTTTTTTATTTCTTGCTTTTAACTGCTTTTATTTCATGATTTCTCAATTGTTAGTAATTATTTTATTAGGTTGTGTAATTTACTCACATTCTTATTGCGTTGAAATTTCTCACTTATGTATAAAATAAATTAATAAAAAAAAACTTCAGAAAGTCGTAAAAAAATAGATTTCTCATTAAAAAAATTATTGAATATATGTTTCAGAGATAGTCATTGTCGGTCATTGTATAACAATGCTATTAATTATCAAAGGTCATTTAATAACATTTAATATAGATCAATGTTGAACATATGAATAATTTTCGAAAGTCAATTAATACCATTGACTATTGGTCATTTCTAAACAATGTCAATGTTAATTGACAGTCATTCAATAACATTGAATGGTGTCAACATTCAATTAATGACATTAAGGCTCTCCTCTACCCGCCATTTTGATTTCATGGTCGTAATGTTATTCCTATGGAATTACGACTTTAATTCTCACATCTTTACTATTCAACCTATATGAATATAATAAAGTGCATCTGGAAGAGCAAAAAATAATGAATGCTTCTGTGGAATTAATTTTTTTCTCCGATTCTTAAAAATATTTAAAAATGTTTTTAAAGACCAGAAAACAAGTAAACGAATCATTAAAATAGGGATAAAAATATTTTTGAGAATCGGAGAAAAAAAAATAACTCCCCAGAAGCATTCATTATTTTTTGCTCTTTCAGATGCATTTTATCGCATTCAAATAGGTAGAAATAGTAAAGATGTGACAATTAAAGTCGTAATTCTATTGGATTAACATTAAGCTGACAAAATAAAAATGGCGGGAAGACGGGAGCCTTAACTGTCGTTCAATATTGAACAAAGTTTTTAATTACCGACGGTTAATTAATAAAATTGACTGTCAATAGGAGAAATCTGATATTTTAACAAATGCTTAAGAGAATTAATTAAAAAAAATCACTTTTATAAGTGCAGGTTTTGTTATTAAATTGTTCACATTCCATAAAAAATCCTAATTCCTACCAGAGTATTCAACATACTTTAGACAGTCTTGCCTTCCATATTTAATTCTACAAATCTCATAAAGTTTAATTTGATAGTCAATGCAAACGAAGGACCAAGGACAACACAAAACAAAAACACATAACAACGGACACTTTTTGTTAATTATCAACTTATTAGATCGCTCTTTCAAATCTCTCAAAGCTCGGAACTTCAAATTATGTTTATCTCTTGATATATAAAGTGGAAAGAAAAAATATATGAATATCTTCGCGTAACAGGACTGACGTCATCTGAACAAATATTAATCTGAATCTCATAAAAGGAGTCATACAGAGCTCGTTCAATAAGTCCATAGAAATCCTTAGAGAAGGGGGTCGTAGCATCAAAAATAGATTGTTTTTAGAAAGCATCAAGATTCATTAGACAGCTATCTAAGTCTTAGTTACTGTTATTCGTAATTATGAATCTTTTTACACCTCAAACATTCTTCGTTATAACTTTTCCGGCCATTAAGACCATCTTTGTTTCATTTTGGAAAAGATTCACCTGAAGCAACCTAGCGTTTTGATTTTTGCTTGATTTCCCGTGCATAATGATAAATCTAGGTCTTACTGAACAGTGGTAATTCGACGCGGTAGCAATCCAAGTTTGTTTTGCTGCAATACTGTTTACAAATCAACTTATGAATAAATGCCATATTTGTTTTGGCTCCGTATAACAAGTGGTAGCACCTAATGGAAACAACAATTTATCGTACAGATGCCAACTGTCTTCAAATACAATTATTTTTTGTACCACCATCATAGAAAAATGACGAGTTAAGTGAAATCTCACCAAGGGTTGTAAAGATGTGACTGTATTCAACATACTACAAATGAATCATTGTCATGATATCGTAAAATAACATTAACATCAACCTTTTTCACGATATATTCATCAGAATTTCGACATTCTTTATAGGTAACACCCAGTCAATAATTTCAAGTTTCTCCTCTCCTCGAGCAGCTTCCACAGCTATTAGAGTTTCGCATAACGAGTAAACTCTACCATTAACGTCCCTATGAGCAGATCATCAGCTGCTAATTGATAATTGGTGCCAACAATATTTGAGGATGGTCACGTATTTAATAACTTGAACTTCTCTAATACCCAATGGAATTAATGAACCTTTCCTGAGTATTAATTGACCTTTTGAGTTTATTCGACCAGTCCTTTCCAGTGCTTGCGGTCAGCTGTATGATTGAACGAGAGAGATGTTCCTCAAATTCATTAGGTATCAAAATTAATATTTAGTAGGATTCAATACCTCAGTTATTCTCTTAATTTTGTAGACTATTTTGATGCATTGTTGGCAATAATATCCTTCAAAGGATTCTCAGGACATATTGACATTAATATATTCCTAATTTAGATGGATTACTACTGTTCTCGATGATCATTTTTATTTATAATAGATCATAAAGACTGAATATCTATTATAGTAGAATAATTATAGTAGAATAGGTTATATAGAATAGGTTATAGTTCTATTATAG
>BMAW01024589.1:9158-99636 GCA_019974015.1 Nephila pilipes
ATATATATATATATATATATATATATATATATATATATATATATATACAAATATGGTGTAAAACCCCCTGTTATAACTTCTTAAGACTCAAAAAGTTTTTTCGTAAAAAAGCCATTCGAGATATTTCCTTTAACTATGAATTATGGATCAAATGTAAGCAATATTCAAGCAAACTCAGATTTCACATTAAAAAAGCAAAGAAAGAAAATGCATTGAGATGCAATTTGAAACAATGTATCTAATCCTAGAATATTTTATAACCTCCTTCAGAAATTCTAACCTAATAAAAATTTAGAATCTACTCTAAATATTCTTCGAATAAATGGTATATATATATATATATATATATATATATATCACCTAACCTCAAATTCAAGCCGATTTTTTTGCTGAATTTTTTGTATCCAGTAATACTTCACATGAGCTGCTTCCTTTAGATTTACTCTAGAAAGAAGATAACTTACGTAATAAACAGTTCCATATCTTTTAATTAAATAAGGCTATGCAAACTTAAAAACTCCCGATACATACCAGATTACAGCTTACATACCGTTTCTTAAAAGCATTTTTTTTTTCAACACTTATTTGAGAATTCCATACTACCTCAGTCTTGGAAACAACTATTCTTCCGATTCGTAATCCTACAGAGATTAAACTAAAATAATCTCATATAGACCAACAGCTTTGACTTTCAATAGCTTTCCCTTCAAAAATGTTTGAAAGAATTTTAACCGGGCGCATATTTTACTTTCCTACTGTTAACTGAAAAAAAACTTATTATCATCTTTATGGATTTGTAAGAGAGCAGATCCGCAATATATCTCATACACAAAGCTATCGTAGACCTTAACTGGAAAAGCAATTGTAGAGGCATATAGACATGAAGTGGCATAGAGACACATGAAGATGTATATAGAAAGTAATAATTACTTTTTCTCACAAAAACTATTTATTGGCGGACGGCGTTTCGTCCTACTCCTCATTACCGCGTTCTCATACTCTCTCTTTTACAAATAAAAAGCATGAAACTCTTTCGACTCACGAAAACGCCATTTAGTGGCGTGTACAGCAATTTTTCGTGGAAATTATTTTAAACATTAAGAAAAGCATTTAGATGGTCTTATTTATAAATGTCTTCAACTGCGTATGAAACGGAAAATAGCACTTTGGATCTATAATTTTCTCTCTTATAGATCACTTTAAATCTGATGGAGTGGTTGTCCTGAATTGAAGATGGATGTTCTGAAAGGAGTACTCCAAATCAGTCTTCTTTCACACTATTTACAATCTTTATGTACGATTTCTTTGAAACACTGGAAACAGGAATAGAATGCCCAATTTATGCTGATGACATTTTTATTTATTGCCCTTGCTAGTCCCTAGATACTATTCGTAAAAATTGCAAAATATTCTGCCAACAATGGAAGATACTCTGGGAAGAATCACAAAATGGTGAACTTACCTTGATCTCTGACAAAAGTATAAGAGCAGAACTTTCAAATTCAAACATTACCTTATGTTATAGTAACAGAGTTCTCACTCGTATGGTAATTCTTCATTAAACATTTGAGAGTGTATTTTTCCAAATAGAAAAAAAAAAAAAAAAAGAATCTGTAATGGATCAAATGAAAAATAAAGTTTTGAAAAAAAATTAATTGTTTTAAAAGTATGGCATATAAGTATTATGATCTGAGATCTGAAAATCTAATTAAATTAGCTATTTCAGTTGATTATTCGACCATTTATTTATGATGGGACAAATTAACGAGCATTTATCACATCATAAATAAATGGTCGAATAATCATTTGAGATCTTTCAACATAATACAAACCGAGACCCTCAGAATCCCGTTGCATCTACTCAATGGATACTGTAGATTGTGCTTTTAAAATTGAGTGGACAAGGAATTCTCTCCAAAAGGTTTAGAAGGTTGCCACATACATGTTTCATAATCTCAATTTTAAGTAGTAATTTTTCTCCAATACATCTTTATAGCTTTGTGTCAATGCATTTTCGAATACTAAATGATGATAAAAATAATGTTATGAATATATGAGGGTCGTTCAAAATCATTTGTATTTGAAGACGGAACCATTAAATAAATTGTTGTTACCATTGGGTGCTGCCATCTGTTAAACTGAGCCGAAACAAATTTTACATTGATTCATAAGCTAGTTTTGATTTGGACATTTGCTACAAAATCAAAGTTTGATTGCTGCTGCGTCGAGTAATCTTTGTTATTTTGCTTCGAGTTGTCATCGTCGGTGAGACCTGGATTCATTTTTATGCCCCGGAAATCAAGCTAAAATCAAAACATTAGGTTGATTCCGATGAATTTGCTCCAAAAAATGTTAAGATGGTCTCATCAGCCAGAAAAGTTATGACGAAGAATTTTTGAGGTGCAAAAGGCATCATGATCCAATTACAGGTAAGGCATCATCATGATCAGAATACGAGTGACTGACAGCTGTCTAGTGAGTCATGATGCTTGCTAAAAACAAATCAATTTCGATAATACGTATACCATATCTTGGAAATTCTAAGGACTTATCGAACGATCCTCGTACTTTAAAGTTTAAATTTTATTGGAGATGTTTTTTCATTATGACCACGGATGCTTCCAAATGCTTAAATATAACATGTGTAGCGGGTATCATGAAAAATACCTCTTTTATTTACAGAATAAATCACATTAATTCAGACTTTACGACAAAAACACTAGCCATTTGTCAAGCTTTAGATGTTCTAACTGACTCAAATAAAAATCTATTAATGTGGTCCGATAGCTCTACTATGGGCTATCAGCTCTTCAATGCTGCAGTGTTCAATCACCAAAAGTTATTCATATATTAGTTCGCAAGATTTTTATTCAATTTCATTTTCATAACCAGGTTATATTACTTTTTATTCCGGGACACTTAAAATCTTTTGAAATGAACAGGCAGCCTATCTCTTAAGATCGGTAGCGGAGTCCAAAGTTTTTTTACATCCGCCAGGATTGCCCCAGAAGACATTAAAAATAACATTTTCAAAAACAAAATGAAATTAATCAACAAAATTTTTTACTCAAGCAAATATTCTGAAATCTTAGGGAATATCCCTAACTATAGATGCAATATCTAATAGGGCAAAAAGCAGTAGTTACTAAGCGCTCATATCATCAGCAAAATGGTCATAATTCCAGAGCTTTTACACAAATTTAATTTACTCAATAATGCAAACCGTAGTACCTGTAATTTTTTTAATTATTATTTTGACTATGAATTTCATGATTATTATTTTGAGAGTTTAATTAGAGATAAAAAAGAGGATAAAGAAAAAAATCACAGTTTTTTATATCCTTAAATAATTACATTGGCGGAGAAAGCTGGAAAGAGAAGAGGGATAGGCGCAACCACCCGTTACTCCAGATTTGATTAATATGAGGTAATGTGTGATAGGATAGTTTTTCAAAGTCCAGATTATGTTGAATATAATTTGAAAAATTGATTCGAGTACTTGAAAGTCTTCCTTTGCAAAGCTAATCTATAAAGTAGGTAAGCTTCTGCGAAGGAATTATTGTCGGTTGATTAGATAGTTTCACTGATGGGAATAGGAGTTTGAATAATAGCAATGCATTACTTTTTTCATTGAGGGGTGTATGACTCTTTCCTCCCAAAGACTGATGGCTGGTAGCGGAGAAGGTTGTAAAATTTTGGTATTTTCAGGGCATTTGAAAAAATTTAAGGTTTGCAGTCCTTATAACTGCATCACTTAGCAGGTGCCTCTTAAATTCTTTTTTCACAGTATTTGGTTTTTAAAAGACTCCATTTTAAACAACGGGAAGCTATGGTATTAAAGAGTTTACAATAGTTTCGTTAATTCAATTTATATTCAGAAGGTAAAATTCAATCATTGAATGTAATTTATTTATTATACAGCGTTTGTAAATATTATGGGCTTCAAGAAATAGATCTAATATTTTATCATTAATAATTTTTTACAAATTAAAATCCCTTTGTATATAAATTAAAATACTATAGAATCAAACGCAGTGGATTTGAAATGCGGAATAATTTATCTGTAACATTTAAATGAAAATGTAAGAGTCTATCTAGAGACTCTCAAAATTCATTATCGAATCCGTTCAATTTTAAAAGCTTATAAATTTTTGATATCCATATTTCAAATATGTTAAATAGTTGTTCATTTGATTATTGACGCAAGTGCCAGATTTGGCCAAACTACATTGATGGATATTTTAATTATTTTGTGGGTTTGTTAGATTATTACATCAAGTTAAAGTTATAAGAACTAGATTTTATATTCAGTGTACGATACCAGATTCGTTTATTGAGAATTTAGTTAATTACTTATTTTATATAATGTAAAGTTGCTTTCTCGAAGTGGAATTTGTGACATGTTTTTCCTCTAATGAAGAGTGTATGTATATTTGAGAAGAAAAAAGGAAAGCTCAAAGAGAGAGGTTGATAATTATTTTTTGAAGGATAGTTTGGTCCCTTAAGATATCTACATTCTATTATGAAATGATGTCTAGAAAGATATCTAGAAAGATAGCCAATTTCAGTTAAAAAATATCCATGATGAATTTCAGATTTTTTTCAACTGACATAATTTTTACATTGATTATTGTGCATGTATGACAGTGAGTGCACACTGTTATTTTTTAAATGTTTCAAGCTTGCAAAATAAAAAGATGAAATGCATATATTAGAAAGAACACACAATCACAATCATTCCCAATGAATTTTAAAATGTGAGCCATAGTTAAATGAGATTCGTTTTGTTTTTGTCTTAATCATATTTAGAAATTGCATTTAGATTTTATTGAATTTTTTTTGAATTGTATACGTACAGAAAAGTTCTAGCTGCTGCAATTATCTAAAATTAATTTTCAAGCTGCTAGATCCTTAAGAAAATGTGACTTTAGGCTCTCTAAAACTATATTTATTCTTCAAATTGACTATATAGTTTTTAATTTCTGAAACTGTAACTTATTTTAGATCATATTTCTTTACAGAAAATTTTCTTATGTTGTTTCAAGTTAGAAATTCGTATGTCTTGCTATTTTGTATGGAGCTTAGTGAAAGAGAAAGTCTCTCCCATTATAAGTTTGTATATTTAAAATAATTTTTATAAAATTCACAAGTGTATTAACAAAGCAAGACTCTATTCTCCATTCTGATAAATACAACAACAATTATACTGACAAAAAAAAAAAAAAAAAAAAAAAAAAAAGAAATGACCTCTTCAATGCGACATTTCTGAATTTCAGGAATTTTTTTTCCAAAAAATATCTAAGTGCTATATTTTTATTTTAAGACAAGAAGTTTGAACCAGTAACAGCAATAAGATAAAGTTACTGAAATGAGAAATTTATGTAAGTACGAATATGCAACGTATACCAGCCAACATTTTTATATATATACATTTAGAAGGTTTCAATCACAAACTATAACCTTTGATCATTCATCTAGACAGCTTTTGAATTAGCAGACAGTATACTGAAGTAAAATTTTAAACCCCGCAGTATTTTGAAATTTTAAAAGTGTCGCCACTTTGAGGGATTATTTTTTCACCCGTGGCGAACGACGACCATTGTCAGTAGTGCAACACTTAACGCAGTTTGATATCGATTGATTAGTAGCGTCTCGCTTCGACTCAACACGAGGCCGCGGTAGCCTAGTGGTCATGGCTGCGGACTAGCAGTTTTCGTCGAGTCGTGGATCCTAGCTTTGATGTCACTAAGGATCCACCGTATAGTTCTGGCTGATGCATGTTAAATCTGTCAAGGCTTTAAGTCCTTCCATTAACGTAGAGTGGAAGTTTGGAGAGGGATATAAACCCTGCTCAGATGTCATTCTCGTTATTTGACCGAGGTACAAAATTAAGAGGTCCGTTCGCCAATAGCCCTCGTGTTGCTTCTAGTGCGACGTTAATAATACCAAACCAAACGAAGCAACACCAGAGCTATTGACGACGGGCCTTATAGTTCTGAACCACGGTCAAGTGACGAGGACGACACCTAAGCTGGTACCTCCCTCTCCAAACTTTCACATTATTCAAACGTCTTATTGCACGACTTAGAGCTCTACATATTTAATGCGTATCAGTCCTGCTATACTGCAGGTTTTTTGTGGCATCAGGACTCGAACCTTTGACTTAATGAAGCAACACCGACTACGAGTTCGCGACCATAACCACTAGGCTACAAAGGTCATCAGTTTGATATGCCATTGAGAAAAGTTAAGTAATATTAATATATGTAAGACTTAATATGTGACTTATTAATATATGCTATTTATAACAGAACAACTTATTGAAAAATATGATTAAATAATAAAGAGAGGTTAAAGACAAAAGAAAAAGAATAAATTTGACACTTGTTTTCATATTTATATTTTTAAGAAATTTCAAAATAATTTTTATAATGTTCATATCCTCACATTTAATAGCACTAAGAAATGCGGCTGGAGTTGTTTCGTTGAGTCGTGGATTCGAGTCTGATGCCACTAAAGAACCACAGTAAAACGGGACTGATGTACGTTAAATCTGTCAAGGCTCCAAGTTTCAAGAAGGAAGCAACAAATCAGACGTAGTTTTCGCTACTGACAGCGACTCAAAATTACGAAGCCCATCACCAATAGCCCTTTTGTTGCTTGTAAGTGCAACGTTAACAAACAATAAATCGATCAGTAAAGGCACTAAGAATTGCCGCTTGGGCAGATCGCAAGTTCAGTTCTTATGTATCAAGTGCGTTTTTGATATTTTGAATTTTAATTTAAAACAAAAGAGATGGATAAAAGGAAGAAGAGAGAAATGAGAGGTAGGAAGGGAGAGAAAAAGTAGGAATTGATGCTTCAGTTAATCAATTGAGAATGATAAAACGGTACCGTGGGGAAGGAAACAAGGCCGTATCTGGAGTTAACTCTTTGAAGAACTTTGAATAGGAGGGAGCAAAGTGATAGTCATTACATTAAACATTTAGAGATGGGAGGGTTTACAGAAGTGTTAATTGGTATGTGCGATGTTATGAGGGTTGGAGATGGAAGGGATTATCGCTTGTTTAATATGAAAAGCTTGAATGAAATAATTGTGTGCGAAGATGAGCTGGGCGTTGAAGTGGGGATGATCCCCAAAATTTAATCTTTTATAAAATTTCCTAGATATGTTGGTAATATGAGTTTTAATTAAGGGTGATCTGATATTTTTGCGGATGACAAAATTTCTAATAAACCGGGGAGAGTTAGCAATGATTCGAAGGAGCTTGTTTTGTAAAGTTTGAATTTTGGAAACGCGAGTTTTTGCAGAGTGACTCTATTTTGAGGTAGCGTAGAGAATAGTAAGTCGAATAACTTTTTTATAATATAATATTTTTCTGGAGAGACATATGATGGAACTTCTGTCTATCAAGGGGATTTAATTTTGTATTCTGGTCCACCATTTTTCTTCAAAATTAGTTTTATGTTTTACGAAGGTGAGTTTAGAGTGTCTAGGGTAACACCGAGATATTTAACCACAGAGTCCTAGTGGATATTGTTATTGAAAAATTTAAGATTTCGGGAGGGGTGGGGTGCGTTCTTTTCGAAATATGAGGGCTATGGTTTTATTAGTTTTAAATACAGTTCGCTAGATCCTGCACCATTTTACAATTTTTAGATGATTTAGCAGTTTATTTTAATAACTAGTGTGGGGGGTATCATGCAGATATAAAATATAAACATTTGAATATAAACAGAGGCTGTTAAAGGATCTCTGGGGAAAGTCATAAGTGTAGATATTATGTAAAATTTAGGAGAAATTATACGCAGAGGGCCCTGGGAGTCCAGCTTGGATATTGAATTTGACAAATAATGGAAAATTCTTTGTCAATTTTAGCTTGAAAAATTTTGTTTTTAAGGAAATATTTTGATACATAGGTTTATATAAGGGGGAAATTAAGGCGAGTTTGTATAACTAATCCATCGTCAAACGTTTTTCGTATATCTAGAAAGATAGCCCTATAATTTGTTTTGAGGTGAAATTTTGGTAATGGTATTCACAACACGAAGTAATTGCTGAACAGTATAGCGAATATTACTAAGACCTAATTGTTAGTCAGGGATAATATTATAGCTAACAGTGAGATCAATCATTTTTTTAATAGCATTTGTTCTTATATTTTGGAAATATTGCTTAACAGACTGATGGGACTGTAATATTAGATTGTATTGTATGATTTTGGGGAAAGAATGATGGTTGTATGCTTCCATTTTTTAGGAAGTGGGTGAAAATTAGACATTTATTTAAAATTTTGGTTAAGTGATGGATCGCATTGAGATGGGAAAATATACAGTTCGTTGTACAGTTTTTAAGAATACCGTTTTCACCTGGGACTTTTATTTTGTTAAGTTTTTTGATGGTGTTTGAGACTTCTGCAGGGAGTGAGGGAGGAATGAAGTTAATGTTTTCATGAGTATTAATATAATTTTTAATATGGTCTTCAATATATTCAAAATATGCTCATCATTATATAGCTCACTGTTATCTTGAAAAGAAGTTTGAAGTGTATTGATAAGCAAATAGACTGGATTTTTCTTTGGGGGAGAAGACTCACCTATTGTTTCCAATAAGTAGGAGAATAATAATATAATTTTTTTGTTTCTTATTCATATCAAATAATAAATTTTCCTTAGGCTGAAGCATTTTTTAAGAGTATTTCCCATTTATTATTTTTATCAGTTTTAATTTCTTCTTTGATTTTATTTTTAATTTTACTGAGTTGAGTTTTATAGAGAGGGTATCTGGTTTGCTGACATTTTTTTTCCAAATTCGATTTCTGCTTTGGATAAGAGTCTGAGGTGGGAGATGTTGATAGTTTTTGAAGTTCTAGCAGCATTGATAGAATTTTTAATAGTTCAGGTTAGGGAGTTGATTGCATTGCTGAGTTCATTAATATTGTTGATGATAGGATTGCATCGAATGTTATTGGGGAGAATTTCTTGAAATTTGAACAAGTTAGTAGAATTAGGGGGGGGGGATGTTACTGAAGCTTATTTGAAGTAAAATTGGATTGTTATCTCTACAAAACTCGTTAACAGTTCCGATGTTATAGAAAGGGATGTTTTTATTGTAGCAAAGTCAATAAGGAAGTTGGAGTATCTGTAATTAGGGAAATGGATGGGAGAATCTGAAACAGGAATTTAGTAGTTATTTGTGAAATATAAATTTTTAATAAGATTGCCAGATCTATTTGCCTTGGCTCTATTCCATATTGGATGATCAGCATTAAAGTCTCCAATCAAGATATTGGAAGGATTATGAATTAGAATATTATTTACTGGTGATATTCACTGAAAATAGCTTAACTTTATTTGCTATTATTTTACTGAATAAACGAGAAATTTTCTTTCGAACGTAGTCGAATTTGTTAATGTTATTTCACTGCTGTATTAGCTGTAACAGTATCAAGTGGCTGGTAAAAAAATATAGGAAGAGTAAGGAGAAGGGTGTCAAATTGTTTATAAAGAGAAAAAAATCGCGCGCATTTAAAACTGTTTTTTGCGCTCTTTTATTTTTATTTATTCATTGAACTCTAACATCGTCCTAATTTAGAACCTATAAGCGTTTGTTAAAGGTTTGAATTTCGACTCACCCTTTTGAATTTAAAGTACGAATTAAATATTGCTTTATAAGATATGATGATATTAACCAACAAGCGACATATTAAGCGACTGATATATAACTAATTGTAAAAATATCAGGAAATTAAGACAATTTTAGAAACGGGAAAAAATTCGTTAGAATATTGTGATTGCTATATTTGTTTTATAAATGGATATTCTTTGTTCATGATATCACAACTAAGTCATTTAAATAAATGCTGAATTGTATAGAATATCACAATTTTTGTATGGATAAAATCCAATGGAATTCTTGTACATTTTTTAAGAACTCAAGGGATTATATTTATTTATAATGAGCAATTTTAGTTTTAATTTTGTAGGAAATAATAATGTAACGGAAAAACAAAGTTATTCTGATATTTTAAGGAAGAAGACTCTATTTATGAATAAATTTTTGTAAAAGAAATAAAACAATAAAAATATAATAATTACATAAAAAGTTCTATGCAAAGTTTTGCAACAAGATCAGATTTAGCCACTCAAGGTGCTCTTTTTTTTAAAAAAAATATTATTAAATTACTCAATTAATTATAAGAATTAAAATAAACGATAAAATATTGAGAAATGGACAATAGTAAACTTTTCCTATATTAAAATTAAAGCAAACGATAAATTATTAAATTGAATAAATTTCAATTAAATGTAATTAAAATTGAAGCAAACGATAAAAAATTGAAAAGTGATCCGGTACGTCAAAAGTGATCCAATTAAAACAATAGCCCCTTGGGTGGCTAAAAAATATATAAATTGAAACGTTTTGACGCTATATAGTGAGATATAAAATCTAAATCAATTATTAGTTCATTTTCCAAGTTTTTGAGAATTGTGAAATAAAACCGTAATTAATTTTAGGATTTATTTAGTATTTGTTTCCTCCCCTCACCGCATTATCCCGATTGCATAAATAAAAACTATTATAAAACGAAAAATACTAAAAATATTGATTTTAACATTAATTCACCCATAAACAAATTTGTTTTATCTATCACCACTAGATGTCACTACGGCAATTTCAGGTAAGAAATCCGAAATTTTGCTCTGAGAGTTTTTGTCTTAAAAAATAGCTCAAATACGTCAAATAAAATAACGAAGAGTAGAATAAAACAACATTTTTATCTCATTACTTAGAATATTCATTTTAGTTTTTGATTAAAAAAAAAAGTTCAAGCTGTACAATTATCTCAAAAATGTTTAACATGAAATAATACTTTTTAAAAATTTTATTTAGCGAAAGACCATAAATAATGATGCCGTATCCACGGCTCAAAAATTTTTAATATAATAAAGTTTGATAATTTTAACATGAAAACATCTATCCCCCCCATTCATTAAATATTATACTCCTATCAACGTTTCATTTTTTTTTTACGTTGATGAACGGGAGTGAAAAAAAAATCGTATGTAAATTTTCGGCTTATGAAAACTTAGTAAATTCTTTTTTAAGTACATAATATTTCTTTAATAGTTATTCAGTTAAGTTATGTGTATGACTATAACTATAATTCATTCTTAGATTTTAAACTTATATTTATTTATTTTTAAATATGTGTGTGTGTGTACAGACATAAAAAAAAACTATTCTCTCTCCATATTAGTAATCTATTTATACTTAAAAAGTAAATTAAATAAAAAACGGATTTGAATAATTGTGATAAAAGATTAATTATATGAAAAGATTAAAGTTTTTGGCTCGATATGGGTAAAAAAAAATGTTTATAGAGAAGAGTGTATTGTTAACTGTAATGTCAGAATTTAATATATTTGATAAAAGGGAAATTTTTAATTCGTTGACAAGTGTTATATTTCAACATGAAAAAAGTTCTATTTCGTAAATTGAAGCTATAAGTGTTTAATTGCCTTTAACTCATTTAAAATTTAAAAAGTTATTGAATATATTACATGTAAAGGCAAATTTCTATACGCAAAATTGTTTGGAGATGACTTTGCAGATGGAATTTTTCCGAAACAGCTTTTATAATAACACAACATTAACTATTAGATACATATTTATAACAATGCCTTATATGGAAAACGGAAATAAACTTCGTGGAGATTTAAAGCAAGTATTTTTCTTTTCTTTTATCAACTGCTTTTTAAAATCTTATCAAATATATATATTTTTTAGTTTTAAACTATAACCTATTTGTTAAATTAATTCTTAGACTCTTACTTATATAAGACACTGTTTTTCTTATTTAAAATAATTCAATAGTTTGAAAAGTATTTCTGTTCTTTGTTTCAGTTATACATTCCTAACTGATCGCTTATTCATACATTTTCTATGTATTAAATATAAGACCTTTTTTTGATGATTCGATCATTACAATTATACAGAGGCGCGATGTATTCATTGTAAATAATGTTTGTTAAACTATAAAATACATTTTTTTACAAGACAAAATGATGATCCGATCAAAATGATTCATCCGATTTCAAAATTCTACATTTTCAGAAATAAACGACACAGAGTAATAAGTAATACATGAAAATAAGTGAAAAATGTGGAAGCTTTATATTACGAAAAATAGATGGTCTTTGTGAAGCTATTTCACGAAAGTTGTTCAGAAATTCATGGAGCTACCTCGCAGTTTGATCGATCGCAGTCGACAAGGTGACTTGATGTTACACAGTTGGCCACCTAAGTCACCTGAAGTGACCCCATGCGATTTATTTCTAAAAGGGATTGTAAAAGATAAAATGTATGTCTGCACTAACGTACTAGGTTATTAAAAAAGATTCATCCGATTTTAAAATTCCGTATTTTCATAAAGAAATGACACAGAATGATAAGTAATACATGAACGCAAAGGGAAAATGTAGAATTTTTTTTACAAGTGGTTTATATAACCTTCTTTAGCTACACGTACAATGTAAATCCGATATGTAAACTCCTGCTAAACACGTTGTTAAGTGTCAGTGGTTATTGATAGTACAGCAACAGAAATCCGTTGCTTGAGCTCAGATAAATTTATGGGTTTTAGTGATGCATACACTTTATCTTTTACAAACTCTTAAAAGAAGAAATTACATTTGGTCATATCAGGTGACTTAAGTGGCCAACTGTGTAACATGAAGTCATCTGGTCCGCTTCGACTGATCCAACAGTGAGGTATCTCAGTGAAAGCTTCTAAAACAGCTTTCTTGATATAGCTTTACAAAGAACACACGAAGGATATCCATTACTAACAATGTAAAATTTCCACAGTTTTCCTTTACATTGATGTATTACTTGTCATTCTATGTCATTTGTTTTTGAAAATACAGAATTTTGAAATCGGATGAATAATTTTGAATAACCCTGTACTTTCATTACCAGTTAAGGAAACAAAAAAAAAGTCGTCTTAAGGTATGTATAATTATTAAGGAATTGTATAATTTAATAAACAGTTTGAAAGGTTGGTTATAAATTAATACAGTTTTTGCTAAAATGCTTTAGAAAATAAAGGGTTTCAGAATTGTAAATGTTATAATTTAAAAGGCAACTACGTTAGTTGCAAGTAAATACAAAGTTGGGAGTCTCTACGAAATGATTAGGCTATGTTATTATATTATAATCTGAGATACATTTCCTAAACCAAGCATTAATGCGCTCTCTCATAGGCGATTGGATTTTTTCTCTACATACTTGGATTTTTATTGACGAAAATACGAAACTTTCGAACTGTAAATGTTAATGTCTTCATTTCTCTTTTCTTCTCTTATGGGCTGTAGAAATCAGTTATTTGCTTCACACGATATCAGATTTTTAGTTTCACGACAAATATCATCTGTCATATTGAATTTCACAATATATCTCATTATTTAAGCTTTCATTATAAAAATGAAACTCATTATAACATTGAAAATGAATATTTTTGACCGATTTCAGTCGTTTGTTCATATGTGTTTTGACGTTGGGCTATTCACGGTTTTTTCTTTACTAATCTTGAGGACATTTTGTAATTTGAATTGTATAATATTACGACTCCTTGCCAACCAAATGAAACGTGATCAGGTAAATTAGACGAAGATAATAAGTGTAGTGAATTGAATTAAGGATAATAATATGTAAGAATTTAAAGGAAAAAGAAGGGAGACAGAGATGATAACGACAAGCTGATAGATATTTGTAAATGGGAGTTAATTATTGTGATGAATCATCTGTAGTAAACTATGTTAGAAGTGATCCCTTGGATTAGGAATCTAATATGATATAATTAAGAAGTGTCTCAATCGCTGCAAGTGAGATGGTAAGTTAAGACTTTATTGTTTAATTATAAGCTAGGATTAAAGTGAGTTAAGAGGGACTTTAGAGACTTTATATGTATTTTGAGATGATAAATAACAAACTGTTTTGTTCTTTTTTTGACGTCTCTTCATTGGAACTTAATTGACTATTTAATTATACTTTAAGGTGTCTGTAAAGTATGTTCCACTGAGTATTTTGTTTCCTTTTTAAGTAGAGTATAAAAACATTTGTGATGCTGACAACTTATAGTTTATTTGCCAACATGAAGATTTGACAATTGCTCATTCTAATTATTTCTGTTACCATGAATTTAAGTAAGCGATTCAATACTTATATACTTAAAAAAGAAAGAAAAAATTATGAATACTGTTAATAGATAATTTTAGCATTTCTTGAACGATAGTATTAATGCCCTGTTGAGTACTTAAAAATAATGGAAAATAGTATTAGAATGATTCAAATGGATGGAATACCTTAGATATCAAATAGAGAATTTCTTTACGCCAGAGATTATCAATAGTTAAGCTTTTATTTGAAATTTTTTTGAATGCTAGATGATTTATTCAGAATGTAATGAATACCGAGAACATTTGGGCCGTAAACAAAGCATTTTTTACTTCATTTTTAGTAGTTTTGTAACACCCGGTTACCCCGGATGTTATCTTGTGCCATCACTAATATCTAATATTAAACAATATGACACCAATAATTACAGAACCACCAAAACCACTTTCAACATTTATTAATACATATCCTCTAAGACAATAATAATATAGCTCTCCAAGTCAAGTTTATTAATATTTTAATTCAACCCACCAATAATAATCTAACAGCTTCTTACCAACTGCAAATATGAATCTGGAACAACTGCTGAAAACACTAGCACAATTCTCAATCCGAGTGGTTTACACTCGGACCTCACCTCTAATCCTTAATTCAGCCTTTCAATACTATAGCATTTAGATTCCACCTCCTCTCGTTACAACGCCTCTCTGATCCTCCTTCTCCTCTCCTTCTCTACTCCTTCAGATGGAGTTTATATACTTCTTAATTTAACCGCTTCACTTCATTCCTAACTGCTTTGCATATTACATTCTTCATCACGTTTCATTTTTGGTTGGGCAAAGGTTGTTTAGCGAAAGCAATCAATCTCAATTGAAAGTCCCCAAGGTTAGTGAAGAGAAACCGCGAATAGTCCAATGTCACAGTTTTACTCTCTTTTTCATGACAATTTAAATAAAATGTGTGTTTTCTAACTTCTTCCCATACTTTTATGGTATTTGGAAGAACCCAGCTAAAAAAAGAACTTTTTTTTAGCTTTACAAAGGTAAACCTTTTAATTTTTCGCAAAAAGTATTTTAATATGAATTAAGAAAGTGTTTAATATACAAAAGCAATTTTCAGTCTTACAAATTTGTGGTAAAGCTCATGAGAATTTGGATGTATCATGTAACTTAAGATTTAAGAATATATTTTAAAGTATGGGGTCGGATACATTTCTATTCACGCTGAAGTTTAATTCAAATCAATATTTAAAAATTTTTTCCCCTTTCCTCAATCCCACGTTTTAAAAATCCTTTTTTGTATGGTTTTGAATTAGATCCATAATACTTCGAACCACATTTTTTTCCAAATCGTAATAATTCCAGATTATTATTATATATTTTTCTTGTTTTGGATAGGCTAAAGTAATTTCTCAAACAAAAATTCTTTATGAAAGGGCCAGATAGGGTTTGTCTACTTTTCAAGAAAATTATCACCTTCAGAAAATGACGCATTTGACTTAAGCAATTATATTTTACTTCAATTATATTATTTCTTTATAACTAATCCTCTTGGTTGGAAATTTTACATCATTGTAACTTAGTTAAATTTTCTATTGACGTAGGATAATCCTCGTATACCATTCACGTATTACAAAAATTGGTTAAATCTTTACGAAATGATGAAATATAAAGTTGAAAAATCCCATCCAATGTTTTCATTTTTTATAACTAGAATTTATTAAGCAGTCTAGGCTGTTAAAATTAATAGCGTTATTATATAAAGGAGAAAGACGCTACTATTGAAATTGTATTCCATAAATGGTCAAACAGGTATAAAAGTCGCCTAAAGTTTCGAGTCGAGTAGAATATCAAAGTTCAATCATACCATTCTCAGTATGTCAGTTCTATTATATGGAAAACACATGTATTTCTCCGATTACCATTGGGAGATGAAATGCTACTTAAAATTTCGAAAAGGAAACGCAATTTCCGTGATGAAATAAATTCTAAATTACACTAAAGTAAAGAATTTCATTTTGAAGTAGTTTCTATCAATGTAATGAATTATTATATAAATATTTGCTACAAAAGATAAAACGATGAAAGAAAAAGATAAAATAATAGTGAAATATAAACCGCCTATTTAAAAAAAAATTTTAAAAAAATATTTACGATAAATAAGGTATTGGTAACAATCAGAAAAAATTCCCAAAAAATAAAAAAATATATAGAGGAGATAATCCTGAAATGTTGTGTCTCTTGAAATACTTTCAGGAGCTCTGAAAATTGGCTTCATTTTAGAAAACGAACGGTATAAAAATGAGCAAATTTTCTTAAAAAAAATGCTCAATCAGTGAAAGAAATACCTTGTTATTTGATGTTATACACATACACTTTAGCACATACATCGTACTTAATACTGTTAATTTATACGACTGTTAAAATTCGTAAACTCAAAGATACATCTCTTCATTTGTGTAATCTAGATAAATAATTGGTAATATCTCAACAGACTTTAAAAAAATACTATTCGTTTAGTTATAAAAAGTAAGAGAACAACGCACATCCAGAAATTTTTTACTTCCTATATTACATAAAATATTGTAAATTAACAGAGAGAAAACTCGTCACAATATTCATTTAGTTAAAATTCAGGGGTCAATTTAAGAGTTGAAATTAAAAGTTCAATAAAAATAAAATTGCCTATATACAGGGACGTCTTAAGGCATGGGCCAACTGGGCCAGGGCCCAGGGCCTCGCCTTTGAGGGGGCCTCGTCTCGTTCTCTACTCGGCCTGAATTAGATCATAATCAGAATAATTTCAATCGTTAAATGTTATTCGCGGACATGACTGGTTGAAGACAGTTACTTCTATATTAAATATTTCTATTTTTAATGTTTGCTGAGAATCAAGAAAAATATTAGTTTATTTCTATAGCGAGATATGTCCAATCTATTGATAAAAATACTGCAGTGGGAAGGACAGTCACAGACACTCTGTCCAGCGATCTTTTATTTATTTGCACACAGGAGTTAAGCATCGCTCACGAATGGACAAGAGATACACTTAACCCCCCAGCAGAAGTGACAAAAACACATTCCCTATTTTATGACAGGGGTCAGGGCTAATAAAAAAGAGGCTTGAAATGACCCTGAAGGGAATCACTCTTTTTCGAAGAAATGAGTGGCCTACAGTTCTAAATCTGCAATTCCTTCCTTTAAATTTAATTTGTTTGAAACAGCAAAAGATAATTATGTTTTCATTTTTGAATTGTATTTCTTCGAGATTTAAGATAATATACAAATATTTATATCGCTTCAAAAAAGTAAAATAATTTGTATATAAAAATTTGCTTTTTTATAGAGAGAATTATAAAAATAATATCCAGTTTTAAAAAATTCTGCTCTTTTTTTTTTTTTTTTTGTAAATTTTCTCTCTCTCACTCTGAACAACAAGAAATAATCTCTTAACTGTTTTTAAAATTGTATATAAATATATCAATGAACTCTTTAGAATACTCTTATATTGATTAATATGAAGAAGTGCGCGCTCCCTTCATTTTGAATACACTATGGTCTTCCAAAAGAGTTTCCAATGTGTATTGTAATTCAGAGAAATATTTTTATTTGCTTCTAATACGGAAAATGTTCTCTTATTCGTTTAAAAATTCAAATGACTATCCTTTTTATTATTATAGAAACCCAAATAAAAAAGAACATTTATAAAATGAAGATATTACATTACTACAGATTTTTGCAATGTTGTATAAATGTAGAGAAACAATCATATAATAGGAATCCTACAGTTTAATTTGATAATTAGATAAATAAATCCTGTACAATAATTTAATGTTTTAAGAGTAAACAAAATTCTTATCCAACACTGTACAAAATAAGAGATTTTTATTGTATAAGACCCTCACTAGAAATTTTCTGTTTGCGTGTGTATGTTTAATCAGATTTTTCTGTAGGAAATTGAAATTATATATACTTTAATTTTAGCTCTTATACTTTAAAACTTATAATGTATTTATACTTTATCATTTATCAATACTTTATTACTTACTAATACTTTATCACATATTAGTATAAAATATTTTTCATGAAAATTATTTACATGAATATAATTCTCCTCATTAATAATTTATGTAATAATGTTCTTTAATTTTTGGAACCTATGACTTCTTTTTATCATAATTCTTTGTTTCGTTTGATAAGTATAATAATATGGATAAAAATATTTTGTATAGTTACAAACATATATTCTACAGATTTATGATAGGTCTTAGGTGCCCGGAGGATTCGAACCCACGATACGGCAGGAAAAACAGTGGCCACAAATTCGAAATCATAACCATTTAACTATCGCTTTCGATTTAAACTTAAAATATAACAATAATTCAGAATAATGTAACATTTTTTTTTTTTGCCTCAATAAAATAGAAAGGAACAAAAAAGACTTTATACAAAATATTTATATACCTTTTTTCTTTATAGTAAACAATTATTAAAAAATACATGATGCATTGAAGTTTAAATTTTTCAATTTGAGTATTCTTATTAATTTTTTTTTAAAAAAAATAAGGTTTTGATGCAATTTCGTATTGACATATATCACCACAAATTGTTCTGAGTCGGTTTCCGCATTTATTAAAATTTATATTTTTATAATAATCACTGTACAAAATTCGGAATGTTTGTTTTTTCGTTCTCATTAAAAATATTTAATTAACACTGTATATCTTTAATAAATGAAATGATTTGATTTAAAAAATGAAGAAGCCAATGGATGGTCCTCAAACAGAAAAGTGGACTACGTATTGAAACAGCGAGAATAGCAGTTTCTTTGTAAAATTTGTTCATGACGGGTGGTTTTTATGCACTTGAACGATAGGGAAGGGCAATGAAAGAGAAGACATAGTAACGGTGTCACAATTTTTTTCCGTAAAGTGAACATCAAACTGGACCCTTCCAATTGTGAAGGACTCGGTAGAAGCATTTTATCTTTAATTTTGAACAAAAATAGCAGGGTATTGAGGGGTATTTGCAAATCATCAACAAAAATCAACTTAAAATCATCAGAAAATGGAATAAAATAAACGCAAACCTAGAAAAATAAAACTATAAAAAAGTATTTATTTCAAAGTTAAGAAAATAATAAAAATTAAGAAAAAGAAACCATCTAATTTATCTTTTTAAGAAGAAACTATTTACTGGCTATACATAGTGGCTGTTATAAAATTCTTACCATCAAGAGGACTGCCTTTTGGAGGGGAAAATGAAACTATAGTTTCTGTGAATAACGAAAATTATTTAAGAACTTTAGAGCTTCTAAGTAAGTTTGATCAATTTTTAAAAGAACATATTAAAAAGTATGGCAATTCTGGAAAAAGATAATCTTTCTTATCTATCTGCTACAATTTGTGATGAATTCATTGAAATCATGGCGTCAAAATTCTTGAAAGCTATCATCACTGAAATACAGAAAGCTAAATAATATTCTATTTGCTTTGATTCTACCCAAGACATGACTCATGCTGGCCAAATAACTTTTATTTTACGGTATGTCCAAAATGGTGCACCCATTGAGAGATTTTTGCAATTCATTAATATTAATGGATATACTGCAGAATATCTGATGGATGGTGTGGTTTCATTTTTGGAAAATAACAGTATTTCCCTGAGTAAATGTAAAGGCCAGGCATATGACAATGCCTCGAATATGTCGGGGAAATATTCAGGATTGCAAGCCCGACTTCAAGGGGAAAAAAATACGCTATATATGTACCATGTGCAGGATATTCTTTGAATTTAATTGGCGTTCAAGCAGTAGAATGTAACTGTAATGTAACAATTTACTTTGATTTTGTCCAAAATCTTTATAATGTTTTTTCATCGTCAACCCATCGTTGAAATATACTAACATTAAATTTGAGCTGTGTTAGAAATCAAAATGTACTGAAAAACATATAAAAAAACTCGTTGGTCAGCACGAGCAGATACAATTAGAGCTTTAAGCTCCAGATATTCAGAAATTGTCATGAGCCTGGATTACTTAATTAATGATGAATTACAGGCAGCGGATACTCGACTCTCAGCTAAAAAATTAAAAACTACTTTTTTAACTATCCTTTGGAATGACATTTTCACATGTATTGACAAAGTAAATTTATTTCTCCAGAGTAAAAATATAGATCAGTCGAAAGGTGTAAAATTATTAAAATCGTTAATGATATATATATATATATATATATATATATATATATATATATATATATAAACCAAAAGATATTCTTTTGACTATTATGAGTCAAAAGACGAGGAAGTATCCTTTATAAAGGAGTATCAAATATCAAAGTGTTCACAAGCGTGTAAGACAATGCTGTAACTTGCCTTGAAGGAAATAGACACCGACACAACATTTGAAAACAGCCACAGACAGAAAATTAAAATCGAAACCTTTTCACCAATAATCGACTCTCTAATTTGCAATATACAAATGCGTAGTAAAAAATATGATGACTTTTTGAAATGTTTAGATTTTTTGAAAATATTTCTAATTTGGATGAGACAGAAATTAAAAGAGAGTGCTAGAAAATATCAAAATTTTACGATAAAGAAATTAATGGAGAGGAACTGAACTTGGAATGTCAACATTTCAAGTCATATATGATCATTGATGGCGAAAAACAGAAGAAAAAGCAAAGAGAACAAATGGAAAAAAGAAAGATTAATAAAAAATATATTACTACAAATGCAGATGAAGATTAAGAACAGTTGTTGGATGAGGGAACTGGAATTGGGATGAACATACTCTATACATACATGTATGATGAAAAACTATTCACAAGTTTCCCAATATTGAAATAATAATGGGAATTTTCTTATCAATGATAATTTCTCACTCGAGTAGAGAGTGTTAATTTTCAAAACTCAAATTGGTCAAAAATGAATTGAGAAATCGTATGACTCAATCACGTTTGAATAATTTAAGCCTGATGAGTATTGAAAATGAAATATTATTAACAATTGATTTTGAAGATTTGAATAATGATTTTAAGAATTTAAAAATGTATAGAAAATAAATATTTACATAAAACCTCATTTTACTATGGATTGCTTTTATTGAACTGTACATGTATACACACCAAATTAGATTAAAGGGTCGCAGGTGGGGCCTATTTTTTCATAAGGGCCAGGGAATATATATTTATTTATATATATATATATATATATATATATATATATATATATATATATAATATCTTAATTTATTTAAATTAATTAAAAAGGAAGATAATTTTTGAAACTACCAAAACATAAATTTGGAAAACGCACTATTTTGAAAACTTCAAAATTTTTCCAAATACAGAAAGATTTTATAATTAAATGAATGGTTTAAAAAAATAGTAATCATATGTCTATTTCATAAATCTCTAAGCCTTGCAGTATTAGAAAATACTGTCTTCGTTTAAATTTAGCTTTTGCGAAATTTTGAACATTCGCTTTAAGCTCCACAATCTCCATGCTCAGACACATTAAATCTCAAAAACCTTTTCTGTACACAAAGACATCTTTTCAAAAGGAAGTAAGGAATCAAAACGATTTATCGTGGCTTCGAAGTATCATTTGGAAGAATATGTACAATGATGAATTATCGGTTGTTTAAAAGAAGAGCAGAGAATCAAGTAAGCAGTGAGATATGTGAGTATTTCAAGACAGACAGTCTCTCTATTTAATGGAAATATTTTTTGGACTCAGGAACTGTTGCATGGAAATCTGGGCGAGATTGTAAGCGATATAACAGCTGCTTTTCAAGATAGATATATGGCAATAACTGCCCGTCGTAACAGGAAGTCTACTTCTTGGCAGTTAAGTTCAGAGATAGCAACAGCCAATGCTACTATTGTATTACGCAAACTGTAACATGAAAAAGACCTTTAAGCGGGAAGTCAAGGGTATGTGTTTCACTGCAGTCTTCACAATAAAAGAGGGATCAATTTGATTGGTGCAAATAACATCAGAACTGGAGCGAACACTAATGAACCCGCGTTCCTTTTACTTATGTCTTGAGGTTTAGTTTAACATTTTATTCGAAAGAGTTTTACATCTGGAAAGAGTCCTGAACGCGAAATCGTCCTACGAACTTTGTGGAATGTGATCGTTTAAGTAGTGCAAGTGTAATTGTATGGAGAGGAATAATGTTCGCTGTATGTACACCCATATAAGGTTTTTCAGTAAAGAATCTGTGACCGGTCAGAGATATCGAGATGAAGTCTTAGAACTTTGTGTAAGAATTTTCAGAGGTGCATATAAATATAAGTTTTTATTTATGGACAATAACACGGAGAAAAAAAAAATACTCAAAAATGAATACCTAGACGTACTCATTTTGAAATGAGTATGTTTGTATCAGATTTGAGCGTATACCTTTATCGAATGTGAACATTACAAGTATTCAAAACCAAAAAAAAAAATGGGAAATCAGCATTCTCAAAAAATTATTACAGATATAAGGACTATAAAAGTTCCTTTTATATACTGACTACGTATTTTACAAAGTGGGTTTCAAAAACAAATATGGTTTGCTTTAATATTTCGAACTATATTTCGTATTTACCACGCTACACGCGGTAGAATACAGGAATATTAAAATGAGTATGTACGCATACTCATTTTCGCGGCTGTGTTTGTTTACATTTTTTTTCCCCTAGTGACTCGCTCACAACTACAGAAAGATTCTTTTAAATAAGATATAAAAATGTTGTTGAAATGTTATTGATCATGATTTTCTGATTTATGATTTGAAAATGATTTTCTGTGAGTAGTTATTTGTGCTTTGCAGGTGTTTTTTTTGTCTGTATTCATATTACATCGTAATCGTAGCTTAGTGACTTCTTACTTTAATTTGCATTAAAATTCTTTTCGGTAAAATCGAACTTTGATGGATCCCCTTGGTGATTTTTTTGAGATGGCGCCAAAGCGGGTGTTTCAAACTCGGAGCTTCCGAAAGAGAGAAAAAAAGATTGCGTCGTGCCTGGAAGGCAAATGAAGTACCAGAATGACACCAAGGCGGGTATTTCAAATGAGAAGCAAGAAAAGATGACGTTCACGTCGAATCCCCTTTTACAGATTTTATAGGGTTACCATAAACAAACCTGCATGGTAACCACATTAG
Organism: Nephila pilipes; assembly: GCA_019974015.1. Lineage (NCBI taxonomy): Eukaryota > Metazoa > Arthropoda > Arachnida > Araneae > Nephilidae > Nephila > Nephila pilipes. The sequence continues at coordinate 32,497 of BMAW01024589.1, forward strand.
CGATTTATCGCCAAAAGAAAGTTAAAGTTCGCCAGGCCCCCTTCAACTTCGATTCAACCGAATTGAATCGGAAGTTTTGTAACAAAAACTTCATAAAGTGTAAAATAATATATAAGATGAAGAAAATGATACTTGCAAATAAAGGAGCGCTTATTTATTTCCCTGAAAATTTTAATTGATATATATTTTTCTGTTTAAAATTCATTTTCGATACAACAACAGTATCGGAAAATAAATTCAAAACATACTCACTGGATTGTTTGATTCTCATATTTGATGCAGTAACATATTCACAAATAAATACATGACACTCATTTTTCAATTCCACACTCATAATTGATACAAGATTATATTCAAAAATGAGTATGTGAAGTTTCCATTTTGAGTACGTACAAAAATGAGTATGTGCGAGACTCAAATATGAGTATGTTGGGATAGGAACTATTTTGAGTAAGTGACGTATTCAAAAGTGAGTACGTGAAGTTGCCATTCTGAGTATGTGTTTGTTACTAAAAATGAGTATGTGCGAATCTCAAATTTGAATACGTTGGGATCGGAGCCATTTTGAGTATGTGAAGTATTCAAAAGTGAGCACTTTCTACTCGATTTTGCATACCCGTTTTTCGCAGTGAATGCTCGTACATATTGAACAAACTTCATTGAAGATTTCCTTGACAGTGAAGCCATTGAGAGAATACCGTCTTCTGACCTGATCTCAACATAGAACTTACGGGACAATCTTGGAAAACGCATTGTTGGAAGAGTGGAAGGTACTTACCCAAAATGTGACTAACAACATTATCTGTAGCATTGTGAGTATAAATTAAGGGCCATTACTCGTACATTCCATATCAAATTTATAAATCTTAATTTTTTTTAGAGGTATCTATTTTTTATGAACTTTTATTGTGATGTATTATTAATATTTTTATTGTTTCATGTTTCAGTTTTGTATCGCATGCAATGTTCATAATTGTTTCCTTATATTTAAGTATTATGAGGTTATGTAACATTCCATAAATTCATAAAATCATAGTTCGCAGGTTTTAACGAATTTGTGATTTTATGTTGACAAAGCTAATTTTGGGCATGAGCGTACGAAATTAGAAGACTCAGTTCTCTACAGTTCCGAGCTTATTTGTATAAACTGACTTTGAAAAATGAACGTGGTTTTTCTAGAAGAAAGGAAAAAACAAACAACACAATAGAGCAAAATAAAATCATACTAAAAGAAGCAATAAAAATGAAAGAGAGAATATCCCAATTGTGCTTGGCTCAAGTGTGATTAATGATGCATTTCCTGTCTGAGAACTTATTTCACCTTATTTAAGAGAGAAAGTGTTATTTTTAGTTTTAAGGATTATAAAAAGTACATAATTCTCTATATTATTTGTATTTACACATTCGTATCTCACGGATGAAATAAAAGTTACGGGTTAATTGAAAATTCGAAAATTTCAGTTTGAAACTGATAAACGATAAGGAAGTACTTTCATAATACAATTTTATTTTGTTACAATACCATGCATGAGCTGATGTAACTTTTGTAAGAATTGCTGCTGTGAGAATTTCTTTCATTTTTTTCTTTTACACTTTCTAAGTGATTTTACTCTATTCTAACGATTCAACTTTTCTCACAGAGACAACATTCCTTTCTCTATGCTTATGCAAATGTACAAAATGCTGGAGTGAACAGAATTTTTTAGTTTATAATATAAAGATGTTATCATGGAATTTGGAAATGTTGTGAACGAAAAAGATCGAAGTTGCAAATTGCACTTCATCCCATAAGGGAAACTTCGTGTCATATCTCCAATAGCAATGCAGCTGGTGTGTATTCAAATATGAATATATCGAATTCTGACTTAGAGTAATTTATTAATTTAGCGATTTTCTTCATTGGAACTTGTATTTCTTAATCCATCTTATGTGAGACCCTGGTTTCATTGAACTTTGCAGGTATAGAAATTAGTTACAAATAAGGCTGAATCCTATACTACACTTAAATAAAAACTAATCTCGAAGTCTGATGATTAAATAATAAATATTTTTATGCTATTAATCCTAAAAGATATTTACTCCTTTGATAACCCTTAAAGATATCTTTAAGGTGCGTGATGTTAGTAAATGTTAGTATATTTTTAGACAAAAAAAAAAAAAAAAAAAAAAAGAGAGAGAGAGAGAGAAATCTTAATTTAAATATGTCAGACGTTCACTTTCACGAAACTATTTTTCCGAAATTACTCTAACATTTCTTTCTATCCACTGTGATAATGAAATTCATTTAACTAATTGGATTAATTTGAATAATTTTATTGGATATTAGTATGCATGAGTAATGATGATGTTTAATGAAGATGATTAAATGAAGTGAAAATGGTTGACTGACAAAGCGGAAAAAATTCTTTTTAATTTTTAACAGACGTTACCATCATTGTTTAGAAGTTTAATTATTTATTTCGAGAAAAAATTACTGAGATGGTTTAAAAGAGGATAAGTTTATTTAATAAAAAAAGCTACAGACAATGAAGATTTCCTAAAATTTTAAAAATTACATAGTCTATGAACACATGAATAAATCAAGAAAAATATTAAATAAAATTCATTGATCACAATATTGTTTTCATCAATCCAAAAAGATAATACATAACGATCTCATATTTAGAGGGGAAAAAAATTTAAAGATAAATAAAGGATAAATTTAATATTAACACATCTGTTGTTTTTACATTAAATAAAATAATGCAGTTAAAGCTTCCTATTTTACCTTGCACATGAACTGAAAGAAGAAATCCTATGCAATTTTACGTTTATGACAACATTAGAAATATTTTTCAGTTCATAATATTTTTCAACGGTTATTCTCATTTAGTTTAGTAACGACATACTTTCCCTAAAATTCTTTCTGAAATTATAAACTTACATTAATCTATCATATTCAAAAATATATACATGCTTAAAAAAAATTAAGAACTTGCCATGAAGCGACACACACACACACACATATATATAACAGGTCAATTGAAAAGTCCCCGGCCTACCATAGTAAAACACATTTTTTTGGCAAAATTAGTTTTTTTTATTCAACATAATTCCCTTCAAGGGTGATACACTGATTATAGCGACCCTCCAACTTTTCGATACCATTTATGTAGTACGATTTGTCCTTTGCTTCAAAATAGGCCTCAGTTTCAGCGATCACCTCTTCATTCGACGAAAATTTCTTCCCAGCGAGCATTCTTTTGAGATCTGAGAACAGGAAATAGTCGCTGGAGGTCAGATCTGGAGAAAACGGTGGATGAGGAAGCAATTCGAAGCCCAATTCATGGATTTTCGCCATCGTTTTCACTGACTTGTGACACGGTGCATTGTCTTGGTGAAGCAGCACTTTCTTTTTCTTCAAATGCGGCCGTTTTTCGGCGATTTCGTCCTTCAAACGGTCCAATAACACTATGTAATAGTCGCTGTTGATGGTCCTTCCTTTTTCAAGGTAGTCGATGAAAATTATTCCATGCGTATCCCAAAATAAGACGCCATAACCTTGCCAGCCGACTGTTGCGTTTTCCCACGCTTTGGAGAGGGTTCATCGTGTGCAGTCCACTCGGATGACTGTCGATTGGACTTCGGAGTGAAATGATGGAGCCATGTTTCATCTATTGTCTCATATCGAAGCAAAAACTCGGGTTTATTACGCTTGATCATCTTCAAACACTGCTCCGAATCATCAACTCGTCGTTGTTTTTAGTTAAAAGTGAGCTCGCGCGGCAATATTTTATCAACACGCGAAATTCCTTTTTATCCATTTTTTTCACAATAACAAAAGTTGCTTCTCTCAAAATGCTATAATTCACAAACTAATGATCCGACAGCTGTCAAATTTATACACGCATCTTTTGAGGGTTAGGGCTAAGTAAAAAACATATGGATTTAATTCTAGTAGCGCTATCTATGTGTCAGACTGGGGACTTTTCAATTGACCTGTTATATACATACATACATACACACACACACACACACACACACACACACATATATATATGTGTGTGTGTGTGTAATGATTCAGTTTAAAAATAAATTAATTTTCTAATTTTTCCATTCTATATCCCATTAGTAAAGAGTTCACTTTTCTTTTCTCATGCGATTCCAAATTATCCTTTAATTTATGCAATCACGTGCTCATAAGTCTGCTGAATCTGCGTTTCACACGGTCGCACACCCTTAGATAATAATCTCTACTAAGCTTATAGACGCCATAAGAGTCCCTTCGAATCACTTCATCTTATACCACGTGATCTGGAGAAATCTTTCCATATAAATTCGTAGGCAAAGTAAAATTCTTTTGCTTCTGCTACAACCTAGGACGGCGAAGTAACGTCTTTTGCGTTCTGACTCTTTCACTTCGGCTGTGAAGGCCGACACTGAGCTGATGATCTTCTGAAACTGAATGTAAAATTGCCTTTCTCTCATCCATGAATAAATAGACTTTAGTTATATATATATAAAGATTCTATCTTCTCTCTCTCACACACACTGGTACACACACAACATATCTTTTCCTATTCTATGCTTTTTAATTTTTTTAATCTATCATAGCATGATTCGAGGGAAACCAATATCATAAAAGTTCCACTGTTTCAGCAAGTTTATGAATCAAAATAATGCAGGAAAAATTTGCTTGCACCTTATTAATATGGTAAAGGGAAAGGAGATGTTTTAAAATATAATGTGTATATACATATTTTGAAGAAACAAAGAGATCGAAACAACCAGCAGATTAAATATATCTTTATCTTCTTCACAACTAGAAAGGAGGAAGACAATCTCAATTCTTAACCAAACAACATAACTAGAAGTATAAGAAAATGAACAAAGTATACTTAAAAGAAAAAGTTTTGCCACGACCATCTGTTTCGTAAAGTCTAAAAGTTACATTTAACGCAATTTTGTTTATCATGGGAGTCTTTTCAATTTACATCAGGTTTGCACAGAATGTTAAGATTGACCCCTTACCGCTCATAAACGAGTCTCACTCAGATGAGGTAACGGACAAATGTTCACTCTGACGATTTTTTAAACAGCTAAACTAACTACTAATCTACTTTAAATTACTGCTTGCGAGGGGTTATCGTAAAGTTTTAATTATTACTAAGAAATAACCAAGGTATCTGGATAAAATTTATTTTGTATATTAATTTATTCTTATGTACATAATGTTGTAAATTACATTTATTAATGTTGATTTCTTCTTAAGAAATTCTTTCAGGTACCCTTAACCGAAGAAAAATACATTGTATTAAAGCGAGGAATCATACAATTTTAATTATTATCCTGGGATATCGTAAAGTCTTAATTAATATTAAAAGTAATCGAAATAGAGATATTTAATTTTTATATATTATTCTTAAAACTTCTTTACATAGTCACAATTCAGCGTTATATATTGATCGCAACGTTTCTTGATATTTCAAACGCTGTCATTGTAGAATAATTCAGTAGATGGAAATCTCTCTTCTTCATACAGCAGATTACTTCAATCTATGGCTTCATGAAATCAAACAAGTTAACATTAATGGCTATAATTTACAACATTATGTACATAAAGATAAATTATACGCAGAATAAATTTTACCTAGATTTTTGGGTTATTTCTTAGTAACAATTAAAACTTTACGATGCCACACTTCATATACTACTAAAATTCACATAAACCAGAGCCGCTCAGGGACAGGCAAAACTTCTGCACCAACCAGCCAAAACTTGTATCGATGGTTACGGTTCTTAACTACTCAGTTGCTTCAAAACATTGCATTTTAGGATTACATCGCATCTAATACGTGGGCATATTGTGGCGAAATAATATTCTTTTTTTTTTTTCATGTTTATAAAAGGAAAAAAAGAATTTTGTAGAGAACCTACACGTATGTATGTGGGAATTATATTTACCGCTCAGAAATTACAATACAACTTTTAAATAATTATTTAAGTTCAATGATGCTTTGTAAATATTATAGAACCATTGTATTGTTTACAATGTGGGAATATTTATTCTTTTCTCATCCGGAAATTACTTTGCATTCAGTGCCATCTCGTTGCTTTTTCTTCTTATCAGTTTTTTTTTCTTTCTTTCATCTGACGGTTTCCAAATTATCTGCCTGATTTCTTTTCTCACCTTTCCTTCACAGTTCTGTTTTCCCAAACATCCTGATTCTTCTTTTTTTCCCCTCTCTTCTCAGTTATTCTCTCTTTTCAAGCCCTTCTTTACGTGATGCTTCCCTTCGACATTCGATTTAGAAAAAAACCTTTTTCTTTTGTCCTTTATATTTTCGACTGCATTTTCAATCCTTCAATTTTGTGCTTCGTTTCTCAGATTTTCTTGACTTTCACCTGTAGCGCCCCATTTCCACGAGGAATTTCTGTGATGTAATCCATCCACGTTGACGATGTAATCCTTTTCACACATTTTTTTTGAGCTCATCTATAACAAGAACTGTATCTATAACCATTCTCTAAAGTCCTTGAAATGTATTTTGATGAAGTTTTAGTTTCTTCACAGTTTTTCGAGTCGGCGTTGACTCTACAAAGTCCTTATTTCTTAAAAAAAAATTGGAAAATTTAATTCTGCAGAAAGACTTTTATCGTTCGTTCCAACTTGATCAATAACACGGTCATTAGCACAATTAGGTAAATAAATTTAGAGTTTGCTATTACCATTGTTTGGATTTAAAAGGTCAGGTTTCAAAAGAACGAAATGCATTCTCTATTATTATTAATACTGATGCAGCGGTGTTTTAGTTTAAATACAATCTCTCTGGGCAAGCGGTTATTTCTTGTTTTACCCTGAGTTCTGTTCTCACGAGTACAAGTCCGAGTCATTGTCCGTTTTATCTCCCATGAATTTCAGACAAGAGGAGCGATTATGAGTCATTATGGTGACTTTTCTTAGGTTTGGTGAGTGTTTCATTTGCCTCTTCGAAGGTGGTACGCGCCAATTTTAAGGAATTTCTTTTTTTCTTAACTCTCCCTGACATTTCGATCTTTCATTAATATAATCCTTTATTACTCGCGATCGGACCTCATCGCTGTATCATGTCTCGAACTAAGTTAGGTACAAATATCTAATGCAATTAAAATGTCGCCACTAGTATTTAAATGAAATATGTAACCATAATGTCATGCGTTTAAATTTAATAATAAAGGCTAGGATATTAATTTGACTCTTCTTTTATAATTGAGACATTTCGACCTCTCACTCAAAATTAACCACTTATGAAAAGACATTAACTGGATAGACACTAAATTTAACATTAATTCATAAGGAGACGGATCAATATATTATGCAAAATTGCATTTTCGTTCCTTCCATTTTTCAATAACTTGCATTTCATTTCCAGTTAAAGATATTTTTAATTGAGACATAACATCCATGCCAATCATAAATTTACTACACAATTTGTTCAAAATATAAATTTTAGCATTAAGAGCATAATTATCAAGCGATATTTCTGAGTGAAAATGACCTTGTAGTTTTATTTCTTCACATTCATTACCCATTAATTTTACTCTATTCAATTTTAATTCTGGAGGTCCGATTAGTTCATGTACACTTGATTCTATTAATCTTAAGTCACTTCCGCTATCAATTACTTTATTTATTTTTTCACTTCGAATTTCGACTGTTTTGTGTATTTTATTTGAAGGAATTAATGGGCCGCTAATTAAAATCAAATTTACTTTTCTTTGTGGACAGTTTCTTGAAACATATTTGAATGACTCATATTTACAATATTTTAATCCATTACCCTTATTAGGACAAATAGCATTGCAATGTCCACATTCATTACAGTTAAAGATGAAACACTATTTCTTCTTGCACTTGATTCCTCATATTCAGAATTGAATTTATTTTCATAAGTTTTACAGTTTGCTTAAGATTCCGTAGCATTAAATTTATCATGCTAAGCATTAATACTATCTTCAACAGACCTATAACAATTTTTGCTATCCTGTTTCATTTTTTCATAAATTTTTAGTTTTTCTTTAAGCTTCTTGGTGTCTTTAGATCCATATATGTTAACATGCTTTTGATGTTGACGGAATCGGAAATGACCTGAATCCTGTAGTTAATTAAGGACGAATCCTCGATGCTGTCACATCTGGTTATTTCTTTCATAACAAAGAAATATTCCTGAACAGATTCTTCTTTGATTTACTTGTAGCAGGGGCTCTATCGCATTTTTCTCTTCAACTAATTCTTAAGGACTTTCATATAATGTTTGAATTCAGAAATTTCTCCAATGAATGAACCGTGACTTATGTAGATTAGAATAAACTTACTAAAGAGCAATGAATTGGATTGAGGAGAACTTTTATAAGAAACGAAGAATTTAATACGAGGATTGATTGTAGAGAGATTGAGCTGAAGTTATCAGCGAAGATTTCGGTATTATGCTTACTTTGAGCTATAGGAGTGAAATAGTAATGGGCTATAGGAGTAAACAAAGAGAGGATATACGAAGTGTCAGTGAGTGAAAATTTCATGCATAATTCCACTAAGTACGCTAACCTTATTGGTTTTTTTCAAATAAGTACCTAGTTATAATATTAAATGTTAGATTCAAACGTGGGTAGGAATTAAATACACAGGTTGATTAAATATTTATCTTATGTTTTGATTATACTTTGAGATCCTTATAAACTCAAGTTGAGTTACTGTTTAGTTTGACTTAATTAGTGACTGTTTATTAGTGATTCTTACATATTAATTTTGAATGGAAGAAGAAGAAAGCAATTTAAAGATGTTACAAATGGTCTTTTAGTTTACATAGAATATTACTGAGGAATGAATGAATGTGAGTTACACCTGTAGCTAAATTCATCCATTAATAAATATTTAAATTTTTTTATATGAATTGATTAACGATTCTCCCTGAATGAATAATTTAGTTAATTCCGTCAACACTTTCTTCCAGAATATCAACATTTCTAAATCTCTGTGTCATAAGAAATCGAGCGTTTCCTCGAAATCTTCAATCCATTCGTCAATGGAACAATATTCAATTCCGTCATAACTCCTCACAGACCCTTTACGGCATTAAAATCTATGTTTCGCTCGGTAATGTTCGTAGATAATCTCGTTTTTGGAATATTTCTATTGTGCCAACTTATGGAAATCACCAGGAGTGAAATTCTTAACAGCCACTGAACTTCCAGTCCTTAATGTAGATACTTTATTGCTGCACATGACTTATGCAAAAATGGTATATTATAGCATACAATTCTGTTTTATACAAATATATTCATCCACATAGTTGTTGACAAATCTACTTGTCAAATCACACTTACTCTGGAATAGCTACAAGATATAATAACTATTTCTCCTTATCCCTACTTGGAGAGAACAGTAAAGATACCCCTTCTGTTGAAATATATTCAAGATAGATCCAACTATGCATTATTACCTTTAAAGAACTTTTGGAAAAAATAGTTGCAAAAAACAAGTATTTAGAACATTCTTGCAGATGATGATATATTTTAATATCTATTGAATTAAAAGAATATTTTGCAGGGGATAATATCCCTTGTTGTTTTATATCCCATAAAACCAAATAATCAAGCATTCCGTCTAGAGGAGACATCAATTGGATGCAAAGATAAATAGGTACTTTCATATTACTTTGGTTACATTCTCCCTCTCTGGCTTGTCCTAACGAAGAAACAGTAGTCTTTGGGACCTTTGGTGTATGACCATGTTTACAAAGGGGATTGATGGTAGTTATTTTATTAGTGTTACAAAGGGTTAAAGCAGATGTATGGTAAACCCTAAGAGGAGTACCTGGATTATGGAAATCAGAGATCTCATAGGATGAGGCTGATCACTGCATTAAAATCCCGAATGATCTATCTCTGCATTGCATGAGTTTTATATAACTTTCATAGGAAGTATTACTAAGCGGATGTGACGTCGTGCAAACATATTCACCAGACTGGTATTTGGGACTGCTTTTCTCTTTTTAACTGCACACAGTTCAATTGGCCTGTGGTTGGAAGTTGCTTCTCCCTCTGACTTAAAGATATATTGGTACGTCTCAGCTAGAAGAAGAGATGAGTTACTTTTACTGGTGTGAGGTTAAACTTTCACCTTACCTCTTTCTTAATTGTCAAGTAATACTGAACATCTCAGTTATGAACATGGTGTCCAATTCTTCGACAATAGAATCCTTGTGCCTAAAGTTATACTAGAAGTACCAAATGGAATTCTTTACGTCCAGAACCTCACCAGCATAACTAAGGAAGTCTGTTCCCAGCAGGATTCAATTTTCCTACGCCTTTGGGAGAATAGAGAATCTGGTCAGGACCGATTTTCCCTCAATGTCCACCACCATTTGCGTTGAGAGGACCTCAGTCATGGTATGTTGATGATCTGCCAAATTCATTGATAAATTTGTTTCTTGGAATGTAAGTCCTTTATCTTCGAAAACGGAGTACATCTTTCCTCCCAGTGATTTAATGTGATTACCTTGTATATGCACATACTCCACCTCTTTTTCTACAGAAAGTTACATCGATTAGGGTAAATCGAGGGCTCCTAGTCTCGACAGCATAAGCATTTGCACAGTTGGTTACCATGTCTTCTCTTCGTGAGGAATAGGGTTACATGCAGGCACTTAGCTTTTATTACCCATGGTTTCCCACATGGTTTATCACTCATGATTTTATTTCCCACAGTCATAGCATTTGAAATGGAAAGGGGATTCTCTTCTCTAGAATTGTATGGAAATGTTCCTTTCTGGAAAGGCATTCAGGTTTCTTTAATGTACTCGGATTTCTTCTTTCAGTGCCTCATTTCCCTTTCCCTGTCTCTTTGAGCCACTGGGTATGAAGCGCTGGATGTTGTGCAAAGTTTTGACATGTAGGTTATGCTCTTTACACTCTGGCGAGCATCTCTTTTTCATTTGGTCAGCAATCCTTAAGTTTGTCGACTCTTCAACTGTATTGATTCAGTATTTACTGAGACAACCTTCAAAATAAGCTCGGATCTCAAAAGTCCTTTCTCAAATCAGAAGTCCTTCCAGGTACGGATTGGACTTTAATTTAGGATAAGAGAAAAGAATTAGAGAAAAATAGCAGATAACACCTGACTATTTACTAAAGCTCTTACAGATGTGAAAAGACACCTGTAGCTAGGTCCCTACACACAAATAAATAACCCTTCAATTCTCTAATAAATAACCCTTCAATCTTATAAACATTGTGTCCCTCAGAAATCGGCTAAATTCAAATAAGCAAATGAAACTAATCACATTCTCAAAATGCAGAACAAGAAACATTCATTCAAGCAATAAAATATATTGGGTAAGACAAAATGCAATAAGTTAATTAGAGAATTAAAATAAATTGTGCTAAGCAATCAGTAATTAAATAATTAAATATCAAATCAAATCGATAGAATAATATCAAGGAAAAATAAATAATTATCAGTTCACAGTGATACACAAATGCAATATCGAATCAAAGAATCTGAAGAAAAACATACGTATTATCAGTCTACAGTTTCTCGATACCTTCCTCGAAGCAAATTCTCATAATCTTCTTTCACTTACTGCCTTTAAGAACGTCGAACCAAATTTCTGATTTTAAGAACGTCGGAAATTACATTATTTAATAGAGCAATTAACTCTGTGTAGTATTGTTGTAACAACCCTTATTTGTAGGATTGTATTTTTCAATAACACACATTGAAACAGGACTGATATCATGAGTTTCACGAACACACATGTAATACACATACATACAAATACACTGAAGAAGATTCATAATTTTCAGCAGCGCACTATAGCAAGATTGTAATTTTCAATAATCGATTGTAGTAGGATTGTTATTTTCTACGTTGGTAACAATATTAAATTTTGGAGAATTTAATTCGATTTCATCTTCGTTTTCTTCATTCGGAAAAATGTCTTAATCGGTTTTTAATTAAACCTTACCAATTTAAAAAAAAAAATTTAAATCGGTAAGGTTGTGACGGGTCTATCAGCAACCTTGTCACTAATAGTCCTCTTGGGGAGTTTTTTTATTCCTCAACAGTTATTTGTATTGGGAAGCTTCCTCCGAAGAAGAGAACGGAAACATGTAAATTAAGATTGATATGTGTATATATAGTCTAAGCTTGAGAGAGATTTCTATTTGAATTGTTCTGTAGATTTGTACCTGAGCTGTCAATAAAGTAAATTGTTTTAGAAATGTCGACCCTTCCTTCCCATCCATCCATCAAATGTCATTACACTTACGCCCATTTCGCTCCGTTTACCCAAACCCCGAGGTAGGGGTCGGTTCGCGTTTTAGAGTATTACCTGAAATTTTTTTTCCGGAAAGGAAAACGTGTTGGAATTTTTGGATAGTATAGAGAATAAGTTTCTGTATTTTGAGATTCTCGCAAATTTAGCTTGTGCTTACTTAAAGGATCATCTTATTGGAAAAGCAAGAGACTGGTTTTCGGTTATAGGTTCTTCGTACGTGACTGGAACGGCAACAGACTTTGCACAATTAAAACAGGCATTAACAAATAGTTTTCCGGTGGTCAGAAATAGGTCGAAATTAGAGGCTGAGTTTTACTCGTCGCACCAAGTTAGAAGTCAGGCACCGTCTGATTTTGTTTATAAATTATTGAAGATACAGAAAGTCCTTAATTTTGAAATGAGGGTAGAAAACCTGGTGAAACATATCATTATGAGATTATCCCCACAGATAATGGATTATGTAGAAGTTAGAAACCCCACGAAAAAGATCCAACTTTTACAATTAGTAGAAAAGTATGAGGAGCGACATGGGTATAAGGAAACCCAGGGTTCGAGCAATAATGGCGGAAGAAAGGATTGGGATTCGAGTAGAAGGTTCCCCGACAGGCGTTTCGAAGGGAACTGGTGGAATAGAAGGGTTGATTATAGGCAGAATGACGAGCTGTTAACTAATGTGGATTCGAGTAATTTTAGATATCGTGGAAGTGCAGGAAATCAAAGGTGCGAAAACAGGATTCGGAATGATTGAGGTGATCATAGATTCGATAGACGTAGGAGTCTCGATGATTTTTCAGATGGAGGATCAAGTAATGATTGGACTGGAGGGGATCGAAGAAATTTTCAAAATTTTGGTTCGTATGGACATCGCCATAAGCGAGATATGGCTCTTGATCCACAAAACGTAAGGCAAACTAGTGATATGCAATGCCAGAATATCACCAACCGTGGTGTTAATCGTAACCAAAGTTTTGAGCGCTCACGAACAAATTTAAATTTAATGTATATAAAATCAGCAGAGACTTGCAAACAACTTGAGAAGGAATTTGAATATGTTAGAGCTTTTCAGAGTCGGCTACAAACTGTTATAAGGAAGTCTGAGATATTACAGAAGCGGTTCCGGTGTTTGTTAAATGATCAAAATATTATCTAAGTTTTTCTTTTGCCTCTGGTCGTGATTCTAGGAGTAACTTTAGTCACTCTGTTAGAAGGGGTGCGAGCACCAGTTATTATAAAAAGCCGTCTAATCAATATGGTCGAGGGATCCGAGTGAAGCTAGAAGATGTCTTAGTGTGTGATAGTATTGAGAAATTGTTTGAAGAGACTAGGCGGAATACTAAGATTCAACAAAACAGAAGGGTAAAATATTATAATAAGAAAACGCGGGAAGTTAATGTTAAGCTAAAGGATTTAGTGTTGGTGCAAACACATCCTTTGAGATCGGCGAGCAAGAGGGTTACGAGTAAGTTTAAACCTAAATTTGAAGGCCCTTATGAGGTGATGAAGGTTGAGAATAACAATGTAATTATTTGCAAAGGGGGTAAACTGATGACTGCGAATATAGATCTGGTACGGATATATCACCCAAGACAAAGGGATGAAGGTGTTGTGGAGACAGACGGATTGCATGGTGAAGGGTCTAGGGCAGAACAGGTAGAAAGTGAGTATAGCAAAGGTCTAGCCAGGGAAAGTTCTATCAAAGAAGGGCAATGGCGAGGTAGGAGAGTGAGAAGTAAGGGGTCGACAGAATCTTCCAATAATAAGGAAAGACTGCATCAGAGTAAAAGGAGAGAAGCAGCTGACGAAAGTGGTGTCCTGTCCAGAAGGTCCAGTCCACCACGAGGAGCGACAGACAACCACAGACAAGTCCTGCCTGGGAGGTCAAGTCCTTATCAGCTTCGCAACAGACGACATATCAAGGAAGGGCAAGAGGAGTCCCGGAAATCAAGTCCGTATCCCCTACGCAACAGATTGAGCATCAGCGAGAGGCAAGCGGCAACAGGGAGGACAAGTCCATATCATACAAGAGCCGGAGGAGTAGAAACAATGAGGAGCAGGAGTAGATTTCGGCCCTACAAGTGACTCAACAGTGTTAAATGTAAAATGAAAATTATTGTTAAAAGTGTTATAATTGCTAGTTATTTAAGTGTATAAAATTTATGAACGTAATTTCTATCGGGGCGTTAAGACCCTCAAATAAATCACGTTTTCTTCACGGAGGGGGTTGTGACGGGTCTATCAGCAACCTTGTCACTAACAGTCCTCTTGGGGAGTTTTTTACTCCTCAACAGTTATTTGTATTGAGGAGCTTCCTCCAAAGAAGAGAACGGAAACATGTAAATTAAGACTGATATATTAATATAGTGTAAGCTTTCGAGAGAGAAAGCGGAGCCAAAGGGAGGCAGGGCAGCGGGGATAGAGAGGGGAGAGAGATAGGATAGATTTCTATTTGAATTGTTATGTAGATTTGTAGCTTGATTGATTAATAAACTAGTTGTTTTAGAAATGTCGACCTTTCCTTCCCAACCGTGCAACCACTTGTCATCACAAGGTTAACATTTATTCTTCTGGCTTTTCCTTCCTTTACACTTTCAATCTCTTAATTAAAAAATTGTCTACCGCTATTAGTTCATCGTCAGAAAATTCTTCTACTAAGAAAATTACTTTTTTAGTGTATTCATTATTAGAGGGTAAAAAAATCAAAGCCCTCAAACTTTCGTACTTTTTGTCTGTAACGACGATCCCCTTCAGACTGAAGAATTATTTAATGTATTAATTTTAAAGATGCTTTGAAAACAGTTCGAATTCTGTCATTTAATTTCAAACAGCTCATTTATTAAAGGAAATTACTACTTTAAAATGTACTCACAGGATTTGATGTTCAATTCTGGCTGATGGTTGTTATACTCGGTTTATCCACTGGATCCAAAAAGGAGTGAAAAACGAAATAATCCAAACGAAAAGTCTTTTCGCTCTGCTAGCATCTTGAAGAATAATCGTCTTTTCCCTTCTTGAAGAATAATTGATTAGAGAACAGTCAGTCACAGTGTTTTTTCTCTCTTTCCACTCCCGCTTTCTCTGAGAGAATCTCCACCAGTCCTTTCCTTATGAGGTTCGTCTCGAACACCTACGCTCCTCCATTGACGTCCTCTGGATGGGGGGAAGGGATCCTCTCAGTGGCAACGTCCTGGATAGGGGATGGGAGAGGCGGTAATCATTCAGAATTTTTCAATAATTTTGATATAAAAAAGTATCTTTTTCTCTTGATTAGTTATTTTTAAGAAAATTTAGACATTTTTTTAACGATTCCAGATGATTTTGAATAAATCAATTTGTCGGAAAGCACCTCTGACTGCATTGACATCAGTGATTCTGAAATTGAAACAGAAATATCTGAGGAAAAGATTAGGAATGCAGCAAGAATTTGGAATCAACTTAAACTAGAAACTACTTAAAGCAAAAAAACGTCTACATATGAAAAAGAAACACTTTAAAAGAGAGCCTAGGACAGCACGAGGAATGAAAGCATGCTTGACTTTTTTTTTCCTAAAAAAGACTGATCATTCATTGTTATATGTAGGAGAAGAGAATTTAAAGCGATACTAACTATTAATTTTATTACTTTAAGTTGGAGTTTGTATTTCCTTACTTAAATCTTTGCATTTTTATTACTAAGGGAATATTTAATACTGACATAATTTAAAAAGAGAAATAACAAGCGAAAAATTAAGAATTGAAAAAAATGTAAAATAAAATCGCAGTCGAAGAAAATATGTTGTTATAAAGTCTTAAAAATATGTATACATTCAAAAAGACAGTTTCATAACATAAGATTAGTTAATGTATATACTTATAAAAGCCAGGGAACAATGTTTGAGGTAGGAGATCCAATATATTAATGGAGATTTTTTTATTGCCAAGTTTATTTATTTCTTTTGATAAAAATATCTTTCGTATCTCTTCCTTAATTAAAATAATGCAACGCTGAAATAAATTCTGTTTCCTTGAAAATTCAATTCACAAAGAATTTTGAAATGTTATGAATAACATTATAGAATTGGTCCACTTTAGCATAAAGTTACATTAGTTTAAGCAGATTAAAGAGTAAGCTATTTTAAATAAACTCTTCCATATATATATATATATATATATATATATATATATATATATAAGAAAGTAAATAATTATTAACGTTAATTAGAAAATTTTGAATTAAACAAAATAAAAAAAAATAATATTAAAACGCAGATTACAACTTCTAAAAAGAAACATGAAAATTTCACTTAAACTAAAAACTGATAAATTTTACAGAATCAAATGAGAAATGCAATAAATAATCACAAAATAAACAAACAAAATTTAAAAAATATTCTAAAATAAAAAAAAAAAAAAAAACATACAAAATATTACAGTTTAAAAACTCGGAAATTTACTGAAGAACAAAATATATGCGTAATAATTTTAATAAAAGCATGTATAAATCATTAATTGAAAATTACAAATTAGTTAAATACGAAACTACCCCAACACACAGAAATCTCAAGAGGGGAAAAATATTGAAAAACAAAAAGGGAGACAAAGTAATTTAAATATTGTCCCATACTTTGGAATGGCGTACGTGTATTTAAACCAATTTTACAAATTCAGCCATCACACTTCAGTAATTACATTATCAAGATATAAACCAAGAATAATCAAAATTTCAGCAGCGAATAGAAATTCAATTTAGAAAAAGGAAGAAGCAAACAAATACATTAAAACCAAAATAAATAATCAAAATCCTAAATATTATCTGAGCCCATTAATACATACTTTAAAAAACTAATTTAAAACCCCAGAAAATGTAATTTTTACCTCTTATATTATTGTTGTGCTCATCTTTATCCAATATGACGCTAACAACAAAAATAACCGCCGAATGGGGGATTGAATGTACAAAACTAAAGACTTTACTAAAAAATACTTCCCCTCAATTTTAAAAATCTAAATTAAGTAATCCTTTTGAAATTAATAAGTATGCAAAAAAAAAATTTGCTTAAAAAACAATAAAAACAGGACTATAAAATTCATAGAAGAAACTGTTCTAAAATGTTGCGTCTCTCCCTTTGTTGCCAAAATTAAAAATAAAACAATTTTTTTCTTATAAAATCAAAAAAAAATTGAGCAAATATTAAAGAAAACTGTCACAAAAATTGACAGAGTTATACATATACACATATATATATATATAAATACACATGTATGTTATAAAGTAAAATTTATAACTCTCTACCTATTACTTTTAATTTATCTTAAACAATTTTAAATGTTTATTAATAAAATATATGGAGCAATTTGCCTTAATTTAACTAGTGACGAACTTCTTTTGACAAATATTTTTAGTTTATTGCAATTTACTAAATTATTATTTCAAGCAATATATAAGAAAATAATATTTCTAAACATAGAAATATATAAACAGCTACTTCAGAAAAATGCTTTATTTCTATGAAATTTAAAACTATATATCTTGTCATGGGTATTGTTAGTAATTTTATAGCCTATAATTTTCAGTTTTATGTCTTAATATTCGAGACATATTTACTACGAGAGTGGTTCAAAAAGTATTTGTATTTGAAGACAGATTACACCTTTGAGGTAAATTGTTGTTACCAGTGAGCGCTGCCCTACATTAAATGGTGCCGAAACTAATTTGACATTTATTTATAAATTAGTTTTGATTTGGTAGTAATTTGCTGCCGAATCAAAATGTGATTGTTGCTGCATCGAGTTGTCAACGTTATTTTGCGTCAAGTTGTCACCATCAATAATAAATGTATTCATCCTTATACATCGGAAATAAGGCAACTATCAAAACAATGGATTATTTCCAGAAATCAGCTTCAAAGGAGGTGAAGATGATCTCATTAGGCCGGAAAAGTTATGACAATGAATTTTTGAGGTGCGATAGGCGTCATGATCACGCATGTGAGTAACTGAGACTTAGACAGTAGTCTAGTGAGTCCTGCTGCTTACTAAAAACAAACCATTTTCGATGTTATGAGCACCATCTCCTGAATTTTCTAAGGATTTATTGAACGATCTTCGCATTATTAGTTTGAATAATATTTAAATATGTAAGATAAAAAAGATTAATTAGGTTTATTATAATTCAAATTCAAATAGATAATCTATTATATCTATAAGTAATAAAATTATAAATATCAATATAATTATGTTCATAGATTTTTTAATAGGTATTAGCCAAATTATTTCTTGCAGGTTCTTCTAGTGGAGTACCCTTATTTGTTAAATTTTTTTTAATCGTTATAATAATTTAATTTTTCTAAGTACAATATAAACTAAAGATTTAAATTTATCATATACAATGACTTCATTTATATTTTAATCCTTACAAATAATTAACAATACCTTATTTCTAGATCATCTATGTGTATCAAATTAAAGAGGTCTTCAAAATCATAAATATGAATAGCAAGTATATTCTTGCCTTTCATTTTTTAATATCTAAACTATTTCAATCATTGTTATTTTATTAAAATTATTAATAGTATCTTATAATATTTTGTAATGATTTATCTGCTTTTGTAATGTAAGTATTATATCCATTAGTGATAGTTTTGAATTTATTTGAATCTTTTTAAAATTTTATAGTATTAAAGAACCGAGAGGAAATTAAATTTTATTTATTTGTTACCCAATTTTTTTATATAGAACAGTAATTCTATTATTAACTTCTAGGTCATTAAAATTTAAACTCATAATGTAATATTTGCAAATAATTGAATAATTTTATTTATAACTTTGTCAACATACTTCACAAAAAGTCTTTTAGTAAATTTAAATTTGCTTTTTTTTAATTTCTTGTCTTTTAATCCCATCTTTAGTTTTAAAATTTATATGATTAATATTTTTAAAATATGGTACTTATATTCATTAAATGTTTCAAATGGGAAACTATATTTAATAGCAATGTGAATGATAAAGTTATTGACTTCATACAGAATCTTTCTCTTAATGAATTAGTTACTATTTGACATCATATATAATCCTACAACCTGTTCGTACCTCTCAAAACACAATCATTTACTATTCTCAAATCACTAGTAATGACATGTTTATGCCTTTTATTAAGAAAATCTTTATATTCTGAACTGTTACATTTTAATTCATTCTTCATAATTTTAATATTACTTTATTTAAAAGCATATCTGCCCATTTTTTGTTAAATTTAAGAGCTTTTTTAACAGTAATAATTTTAATTGGAAGTAATTTATGTTTATCAAAATTATCGTTAAAATTATTCTCATTAAAAAATCGTCCATAAAACTTGTAGTACAAAGTTCAATGCTATTATTTTCTATATTGTTATCATAGATTTTATATTTATTTATGAGGTAGTTAATAATAGTTTTAATAATATGTAACCACATTGACTTGACTATCTCTTTTGTTATCATTATCTAAGAATTCTTTAAGAATACCAATTTCTCTTTTCCTTTAAACTAAAAATAAGTTAATTAATATTTTTAACATTATAGTTGTTTTCAAAATTATTACTTAATTCACAATGTTTTTATAATTTGAATTTTATTCAGGCCTTTTCTTTACATCTCTTACTCTTTTTTTTATTTACTTTTATTTTTAACCTCTTAATTTATATTATTATTTAAATTTTTGTAAGAAAATTCTTTGTTATCTTTCTGCTTTATAATCTGTAAGATATTTCTATTATTTTACAGTATATTTAAACCACAAGGATGAACTGTGTTGTATAGTCTTATAAAATAATTTTCCCACTATAATCTTTTTTTATTGTTATGTTTAATTATGATAATCGAAATTTCAACATTCTGAAAAAAATTATGCATACAGCATAATTCATTCAATTTTATAACTATTTTAAGCAATTATTGTGTTTTGTATGAAATACATGTTAATTGATTCTGATGTTGATATAATTATATGTTTATACCACAAATTTAAAATGATATTTACTGCAACTTAGTAGGTAAACACAATTAAACATTTTACAAAAAATAAATTTATATTTATGATTATATTGTTCATTACTTATCATATTGCAAGCTTTGCATCGCAATTTTATGACTTAATTTAATGTTATAATTATTTCTATTATTGTAAATACTATAATTTTCTATTCCATTCTTAGTATAATCATATATACATATTTCATTAGCAATTGTACTTTAAATTTTATTAGAAGTGTCTAGTTTTTTATCTTACTTTTGTTCCAAAAAGATACGTTTCATATTTCTTATTTTAACAAACATTACAGAAACATTTACCATTACCATTGTCCACACAGTTTTATTAGTACCACATTGAGATTGCCCTAGATTATTACCTTTCTCAGCACCTAAATAATTCAAACTTTTTGTAACGAAATCCATCCCAAAACTTAAAATTATCTTGCAAAATCGAATTGTAATACCTAGAAAAAAAAAAAGTTAAAACACCTAACATAAAACCAAAAACACAAACCTATAATATAAGAGTTATAAATAATAAATTTTACAAAAGAAATATCATGTTTCTTTGAAACTCCCAACCTAAATAGGCTCAAACTAACTAATTCGTGAGCCACAAACTACAATAAATCACAATTACAGTAACAACCAATAATATAACCTAAAAATACCTTAGCAGTCACTAAAACGGTACATTTTTTTTACGATATTATATATACCTCTTATTATAGCACCGATCAAACACAAAATAAAATAAATTTGCTTTTTTTCCGGTCACTAAAACATAATTTTTTTTTTCATAAAAAAAAAAAAAAAAAAAATCAAAGTATACAAGATCTAGAAGTATCAAGAAAATCAGCTAAATTAATATGGAAAGGAATAAATTTTTAAAAATTATACAAAAAGGTACATAACATACAATAATTCAAAAGTATTAATAAAACTAACAATCTAACACAAAAATGAACATAAACATAAAAATCTGGAATAGCTATAAGAATTATAAGAAAACCGACAGAAAAATTTAAAAAATATAGTTCTAAGTATAGATAAATATAATACAATAGCAAAACAGAAAATAGGAAAAGTAATACAAAATCTGGAGTATAGTAAAAAATAAAGAAAAAATAATAAGGTAAAAAAGAAAAGAAAAATATAAAATATTAGAAATAATTAGAGCCAAAAATTAATTCTAAGACATCTAAAAATCTCAAATAGCAACAATTTTTAACTATGTAAGATAAAATATGAAGACAACTTTAAGAAAATTTATACAACAAGGCAAAGACACTCAAGTAAGAGATGTAGGTACGAGGCTAGGCAAACATTTTATTGATTGATTTCATACATATTTACTTATTATCACCTTCAATATACACCTGTTCTATCCCTACAACGCTCCTTGCGAATCTTCCTTGTTCGAAACAGTGCTGGAAGTCTTTTTCTGTCAACTTCATCAGGTCACGTGTCGCTTTTTCTTTCACAGCTTCAACGGACTAAAATCTTGTTCCTTTTATACAGATTCCACCTTAGGAAATAAATAGAAGTCGCATGGCGCAATAAGATAGATGGTCTAACACAGATGTGCTTGGCAAGAAACCTATCGACAGACAATGAAAATGACTTGTCCTTCCACAATTCGAATCGTTTTTTCCTAATTCTTTCGTAGAGTTCTGTAAGAACGTGAAAGAAGTAATTTTGATTAATAGTGTGACCTTCAGGAACCCAGTGAAGGTACACAATCATATAATATAAAAAAACAATAATCAATTATTTGACTTTTGATTTGCTCATTCGAACTTTTCTGGCTCTCGGTGAAGATGGGCTCTTCCAGGAAAATAACCACGACTCGTCACACGATATTACCCTTTCCAATAAGTTTGGGCCATTTTCAGTGGCTTTCGAAGTGTCAGTACAAACATTTTTACGAGCTTCTTTTTGTTCAAACGTGAAAGTTTTACGCATCATTTTGGGCACACTCTTTTTGCATGTTAAAATTGTTATGTGAAATTTGCCGCACGGATTCTTTGTCTATTCCTACACTCTCAGTAATCGCATGAATACTTAACCGAAGGTCAGATCGAACCAGATTACCGATTTTTTCATTAGTGCATCTGTTTTTGATTCAGAAGGGCAAATAATCTTCAACGTCTTCTCCGCCATCTTGAAAATGTTTAAACAACTCTAGAACACGTACACGTGATAAACATTCATTGCCATATTCTTCTTTTAATAAATTATAAGTTTCAATTGCGGTTTTTCCAAGTTTCATGTAAAATTTCATAACAATTCGTTGCTCTATTGTTACACTTATCTTTTTTTGGCCGAACAAAAAATAACTCTTATACGAACGAAGGCTACGGCTATACGGTTATGTTTACAGAAGCGAGAGGCATTGCATTCGAAAGCGAAGGCTTCACGTTAAACAACTATCCGTCACTGGTGTTTAGCGCATGCGTACTTCTTCAATAGCAGCATCATTCTCATTATTTAATATCCACGCCTCTAATTGCATGCATTACATAAGAATGTAAATAATTATTAATATTAAGCAATTTTTAATTAAACAAAATTATTAAAATACAGATTACAACCTCTAAAAACAATTATGAACAATTTATAAAAATTAAAAACCTATAAATATGATACAATTAAATGAGAAATGCAGGAAAATAATCAAAATAACCATACAAAATTCAAAAATAAAAAACTTTAATTTGAAATAAAAAGCAAACAAATTACTATTGTTAAAAACAACAACAAAGGAAGTTTAATGAATATATATATATATATATATACCCAACTCTTTTTTTACATGATTTTGAAACAACGCGGTTCATGAATATTATTTTTAACTCGAATTTTTTGTTCTTTTGAATTCCCCACTTTCCCAAATATCCAAATGCTGTCATTACCACCAAATACCACCTCGTTCATTCAGCCACTCTATTAAGGGTATTATAGCAAATTTAAGATGTACAACATAAACAAACGCTTAAAAATATTTCAGACTCAGTGGAAGAATTTTTGACTGTTGTAGTTATATGGAGAAAGCTTACGATTATGGATCATATCACATACTTCTTTGCCATCAAACAGTTTCGCCAATCGACTTTAATATTTGTTGCTAAATTTTTTTACCAGGGTGCGTCAAGTGGAAGTTTCGTAGTACATAAATCAATTGTGCATTCTGAAATTATAGTTCTATCAAATGCAATTGGAGGTGAAGTTTTACAACATGCAAACGGCTGACGTCGAATAATTGATGCTAGATAGCCTTTTAATGAGACGATTGATCGAATTTAAACAGTTCGTAGAAAAAAGAAGTTGGCGAAGTCGAAGATAGTTCAGCTAATAGAATTGATTTAATTTGCGAGGCTTTGAAATTTGTTACAAGTATGGAACTTTTTCTTACTCATATCCTGACACAGGCGTGCATAAAAAGTTTGTGGTATCAGGATATCAATAATGCTATAAAGCGAAACCAATGCCCGCTACATAACAGACTTTATGCTACAAATCAAGCTAGAGATCTTTAATACTGTACGAAAATTTTCATTTGAATCAAAAATGACAATTCTACTAGCATATCTGACACTATCTGAGTGAGTACATTTTGATCAGTTCAAATGAACGTAGCGTTTGTATCGTACTTGATGAAGTTGTTAAGTAGTTTAATTCCTAATTTCAATTTGAATTTTTATGTATGTTTATGTACCTATAGATTCAGATTTTCACTTTGTACATAATTTTAATTTTTGGTAAAATGAATTGTTTTGTTTACTAAATATGTAATATGATTTCTTATTACTTTTTTTTGTGATTTTTGGAAAATATTTAAGTTTTTTCATCTTACTCTTTATTAAATTTGTGAAACACATCTCAAATTCTGCATATTGTTAACATTATTTTACAAGAATCTTTTTTGCACAGTTTTGAAGACATTACCGATGTAAAAAAATTGGATTGATATATATATATATAACTTATATATACTACATCAACATCCGAGACTACTTGAATTTCACATTTTTTTCAAAATCTTTTTTGCTCAACATACGCCTGTTTTGGGTGTACCAATACGTTACGCTTTTCGCCAATATTTCATAGAGTAGCTCTTGTCTGCAGTAATATCGACGTAAACAGCTTGCGTCCTGAAACGACCGCTGCCTACGTACTTTCGTCGCATCACGGCATCGCGGCCACTTACTTCAGCAACCACGCAGACCTAGATTTTTCATGCCAGTACGCAGGATAGTAAACACGCCATGCATCAGATACCGGCAACTGCATGCTCACGCACCACGAACTTCGTTCTGCACTGTCATCACTTAAAATTTTGCACGTTCAACGAGTTATCTTGAGACTGGTTCACATGGTTACCACAGAGCGCATCTCAGGTGACGGATTATTGATGTGTTATTATTTTATTTAACAGAACTCCTACTTTCCTTCGTTTGAAACTTGATTGCAAAAATAAGCCGGATCCGGAGCAAAAATGAAACAATGTTTATATGGCAAAGAGCAGGCTGACATTTCACCTTTTCCTTGCACGTGCAGTAAAACTGTAAGAAGAAGAGGTTATTTAACAACAGACTTTGCTTTACTAAATTGGTTAGCTAGGAGTTGGTATCAAGATTTACTTGTTTGAAAGAATATGATGAAAACGGTCGCATAAAGTAGAAACAATTGGACAGCTAAGGTTTGTCAAGTGTGAGTTGCTGTTGTGGGACGCATTGATTTCACAAAAGATATGTTGTAATTATTTACTTTTATCAGTATACGATATATTATAAAACGCAGTAATTTAGGTTCAGTAATCTTTATAAGATCAATAGTTTGATGTTTATAATTATTCCTTATTATTTGAGGGACGGAGTGTAGTTATAACTTGTTTTAAAATAGAACCAAACATTTTGATGAACATATTTTCTAAGTGATATTGCTCTATTTTGTTGCGTTTTAATTCTATGATATATTTATAAAACCTTTTTCTGAGGCTGTTCTTGATTTTCGCGTTTTGCACTAAGCATTGGAGATTACTTTTATTAATATTTTAAATTTCCAATTTTTTTCAGAAGAAAATGAAATATTAACTAGTTAATGAGAATGAATTTTAGAAGCACTCAAGCGGTTGTCTATATTAGATTGAAAATCGTTGTTTGTAGAATTATCTCCTAGAGTCTGAGGTAAATGTATCAAACAATAGATTGAATATTTTCTGCTTTTAAAATTTTTACAAAGTAGAAATTACTAGTGAATAAGTAACCAGTTCTTCTTCAGGTGTGGAGGAGGAGAGAGGGTGTAAAATTAATTTTTTTAAATATTACTAATATTCGAAGAAGTGGAAAATAGAAATACGTTCTCTCTTGCTGACGTTGGGCTATTCGTTGATTTTCTTCACTAACCTGCGGGACTTTAATTGGATGGGTGCTGAAGTATTAATTTCTTCCCATACCAAAATGAAACTTGATTATGTTAAATTAGAGGCAGGTAGAAAATAAACTGAAGTAGATGGATGAGGACTCGATGTGTAAGCAAGGAAATTTTGAGATAAAGCCAATTGTTGCGAGAGCCCAGTCATTACTGTCTTACAGCTGATAGATGATGTAATCCAGAGTTGTTACGGGATAGCGTCGCAGAAGATTCGAAATCAAGTTAACTTCAAAGAGGTTTTTCCAGAGAGTATCAATTCCGTAATAGTCGTATAGAGCGAATAAATTCTATGGGGTCCATCAGGAGAGCAATAGACATTATGGGATAACTGATTACAAGAGTTAACAAATAAATGTCGTGTGAGACTTGACTAATATGTCCTTGTGTAGGTTATTGACTTTCAGAGTTAGTTATTACTTCTTGAGGTTTGACACAAGATTCAGACGGAAGAAGGATTCTACTCTGAGCATACATCATAAATTCCCTAACCTAAAATTGACAAACGATATGACTTAGTTTTCTCTTAACTTTAAATTTTTTAAAAAACTCAGATGTTCCCTATTCGATATCTCCCCCTTTTAGAGTTAAATATATTATAGACATCTAATTTTCTATGAATATTTGAAACTACTTTAAATGAACAAAGTGCAATACAAAATAAATGTCACTGACTTATACAAAATATAAATATTCATTATATATACAATGAAAAGCATAGAAAAAAGTCATAGGAGAATAATATGAAGTCCATTGTTAGAACATAATAAATAAATAAACAAAGTACAATATGATTTTGTTAGTTTGTTTTATTAACGAATTTATAAACACCGAGAGACTATTGGCGATGAGACTTCATGAGTACGAACAGATCAAGTGACACAGGACGACACATGAGCTGCTTACCCCTCTCTAACATCCCACACAAAGATTTAACATGCATCGCCTCAGCTTACCATACAATATTAGAATGCTATCCCATTCAAATTAAAAAAAATAATAATAAAATTTTAAAAAAATCAAAACTTAAAAATATGAGACGAAAAGTATAACTTTAAGAAGAATTTTATATCATGTTGTTGCTAAAACTGAGTTCATAGGCTTAGATAATGAAGATTTTAAGGAAATGTGAAAATAATCAATTCAACTCCTATATAATTGAAAGTGTTGGAATTTATAAAGACAAATTCAAAAATAAATAATAGAAAAAACTAGTTATTTTATAAGCCGAAAAACTGAAACAAATGTTCTCAATCTCTAGAAACAATTTCCCTCTTGTAGTTAAATTTTGTCTCATCGAAAGCTTGATGTTCTTGGTGTCAGTTTGATTGCTTTCTTCATGTGTTTTCTTTATGCTGTGATCTTTCCTTTTTTGATATGTTACAAACCTACTTTTTTGTTTTTTCCACATTTTCTTATTTGTCATTTACTTCTATTACCTACAGATTTTTAATTAATTTGTGATACGCAATTTTTTGTTGTATGTTCTATCATTTTGTTGTTGTTCAAAATCTTGTAAATGTTACATTGAAAAAGTATCAGGAAGAACAATGATAAATAAAATCTATAATCATAATGAAAATTCATAAAAATTGCTTTAAAAATTTCCCCTCAATTATACACAAAGTATATTAGATAATAATATTTAATTTCTTCTTTTTTTGTTGTGTGTGTATGAGTATTGACGGATTCATTATCCTTTTAACTGTCGATCCGTAATTTGTTTTCATAATCATCTTCTATTCAAGATACTACTTTTAAAAAAATATTTTCCTTGATAACGTATTTTAATACAAAAAATATTTCATACTCAGCAAACACTATATAATTAAATGTAAATAGGGAGTTTGTTGAGGACATTTTCTACTCTAAGAGTTCTTCATCAATTCTCAATCTATTACCTGAGGCTTTTCCTTGAAAGGAATTTCTGAACATTTTCACGCTGCTAACCACGTGAATGTTAGAGTTGGACACTTTTGCGTCAGTCATTAGGGTAGCAGAACATACCAGGAACTCAACTGAATAATTCTCTGCACAGTCATTCACATTAGGTTGGTTGTAAAAGCTCCGAAAGAACAGGTATATTGTCATTGGAAGTTCCGATCATGGTCTTACTTCCTTTGCATCAGATTAAATATAAATTCGCAGTGGAAAACCTGCTCTCATAATGTATTTTCCTTCCTTTACCTGACGCTTTTTGTACGCATGGAAAATCAAGTAGCGTGCACTGCCAAACACTTCACATGGAACGGTATCTCTGGAAAGGTATGATTTGAGTGTACGGTTAACAGTACGGGAGAATGAACCATTCGCTCCAGGTCATAACTCTCCGATGCGAGTTCAAAATTCGTAGGAGAACTTGTAAAAGAGGGAGGATGATGATCCATCTCAGTGCGGACATCCGTTTGAATGCAGTTCCTCACTTTCATATTTCTTCACGTGACGTCGCGTTCAGGTTAGTGACCGAAATCAACATCATGCTATGTTGTACTCCGTGATGACTGAAATCTATGCACTGTTGAAGGTGGGAATTCGCGCATGGGGTACTAGTCACTATCGTAATTTTTGTCAACACTTTTTGAGTTCAGGTCCAGCTGCGACAGGTTTTCGGTGATCGCATTGCTTTGAAAATTCTTTTATTATTTTCTCGTAAATATGTAGAATCTGTTTATGTGAGGTAACATATTTTCAAATTGGCAGAGCACTCATTATATTATGCTAGACATTAATGAGGATAACCAATTAAAAATGCGAAAATGTTTGAAATTGAGTTAGAAAAAAATTTATCCGTTCAGTTAATTTACTGATCACTATTAATTTTTTGTTGTTTTTGCATTAATTGTAAATATGAGTATGAAAGGTAATAACTTATTGTGTGTATTCTTGTGAAATGTTGACAAAAGGTGTGAGTGCAAATTCTTTTGAAGTATATTTTAGAAAATTTTTCTACTCAGAAATCAGATTAGATGTTGCAAATGAGTTGGAATGAATAATGTAGAATATTCCTCTTTATTTGGGTAGTGTATGGTTAGGCCACCGAGTATTATTTTGTGCATTGACTTGTTCAAAAAGTAATTCCACCATTCATAGGTATAATGCGAGTTTATGGTTAATTGCAGACAGCGCTGTATTTTCAACATTATTTTATAAACACAAATTTGTAACAAAGATCAATATTTTGTTCCTACTTATATTTATACATCCTTCGTTAAAATTATGGAATTGTATTTATAGCCTTTTGAAGCTATTGTGCATACAAATGCCAAAACTATTTCTTTCAAGATCTGGCTTGATATATAATTAAGGAAAATTTAAAATTGACTTACATCGTTATTCTATTCATATTTACAGTATTTGAAACGATATAAAGGCAACTAAGCTTCATTTTCATGTAAGACAATTGCATTTACATAGCTGGGCACCCATTGCAGGCCTAGTGATCTAGATAAAATATTTTCGGCGAGTTTAAGAATATGCAACTTTCAGTTATATTTGATCAAATAAAGATAACAGTATTTGATACAAAAATAATATGTGGTGGATTGACCTTTTATTCCGTGACAAACTGTCTCGTACTTATTATAAAGAAACTGCACCGTAGGTGGTATTTAAGATTATTTATTTTGCATAAAGTATTTAATCAAATTATAATTTTCCTTCATAATATTTAGACAATATAAAGTTATTTTATGCTGAATTGTTATTTTGTCAGTAAATTTTAATACGAGTAGTATTATAATTAGGTTGAACGAGACGTACTTTTCTAAATGAGTTACATTTAGTAGGGAAGTGTGTGTATGAATTTACTAATTTATGTCGACTGTAAAGCTTTATTGTAGGCGGCTATTTGGTCTAACCGATTTAAAAAACAAGATTTCTGAGTGTTGAAGAACTATAACACAATATTCACTAAATAATTGATTGTATGACTAACAATATTTAAAACATACTAAAGTTAAATTGCAACAGGTAATGTAAGATCTTGTTTCTCAAAAATAATTTATTAAAACCTGAACTCTTACTAATAATCAATTCCATTGAGCACCTAATAGTCTTTTATCATGTGGTACCTTCATCTGAGTGAAGAATTTCAGGCTTTTGAAGTGAAAAACTAACTCAATATACTTGAAAAAAACTACAGTTTAGCTGCAATTTTCCACTCAGTAAGAAAAATAAACATTTTGAACCTACAGATAATAATTGTTGAATGAATTGACAACTCTAAAAATAAAAATTTTGAATCTACAGTTGTGGTGTTTATTCTGCTGATTTCACAACATGAATAAAATCTATTTAATTATAACTGTGATATACATTCAGTGCTAATTAAAAATGGGAAGTGGACATTCATGAAGAAGAAAAAAAATTCTAGCATAACAAGGATGACTTAAAGAAGAGATAAACAAGGTAATGCTAGATTTTGGTTAAAGGCACATTTAACGTTCACGAAATGCTCATTTAATGTAATAATTGGTCAAAATGCTGACAAATGTTAATAATTTAATGTTTTAGATTACTACAATTAAATATTTTACTGATTTTAAAACATTAAGATTTGAAATCTATAGAATCCACCATTAATTGTAGTCATTTTATTGATTGTTCGACTGTAGGTAAAATGTATATATTCGATTCTAACATAACCGTAATAATTATATTTATAATTGAAATTCTTTAAATGTAAACAAATCCTTGATTTCTTGATAAAATATTGCTATCACTGTAGTAACTAAATTTAAGTTGTAGTAAAGGGAAGAGCTCTGTTAGGTATGCCTGTACATTTAAGCATTTGCTTAAGCACAAGAAATAGAGCTATGTTCTTCTTTTATATTTTTGTAATATAAATTAGAAACCCTGATTTAACTTGTTTGAAATTTGTACCTAATTTTTTAAAACCCTTTTATTTTAAATTTCTTCATTTTTAATGATTCTGAATGAAGATACAATAAATATTTTATTTTTCTGGTAAATTTAAGATACTAATAAACGTTTTAGAAACATTTGTGATTCTGCTACTAAATCCTTTTATTAAAAGATAATAATAGATACATCTTGGTCAAACTTGTTGCTTTAATTTGTTGCTTGAATTCTTCAACCTGAACAAGTCATGAAGTTTTCAAACATATGTTCGTATTGCTTTCAAATCTGATTTTCTATCACCAAATATTTATAATAAATCTTGTTTGTGTTTTATCAAAAACTTAAGACATAATCCATGAAAAACTGACAAGAACAGTCGTTCTTTTATGCGTTGATATTCATTTTTTGAGATATTATGCATTCAATATCATTTGATTAGCACGATACAGTTTTTTATAATTGATTTTGAAACATAAATTTATTGTTATGAAGTAAAGATTTATTTAGTGAAATAGTATTTTCATACTGTAAAAACATTCTGAAGTCTTTAATCTTATTAATATATAAATGAAGAACATTAATTTTACTATAGTTGATATTAATTGTAGACAGATTATAGATAATAGTAGCACATGAGCATACCTAGATTTGATATCACCATTAAAATAAAGACTAATGAGAATGAATTCTCTCTTCTTCCTTTTACATAAGTTTAAGCTTTCCCTTCCTTATTATAAAGATATAAGTCTCTTTATTATATGATAAAAGTTTATTTAGTTTTGACTACTTATTTCAAATTTATTGTTATCCCAGATCTTCTAAAACAGTCTATGATCTAATATTGTATTTTTAATTTCAAATATAATAACAAGTTTTATTAATAAACAATAAATTATTATTTGCAACTTCATGTTCTCTCTCAACTAACGTGATAACCTGATTCATTTATGTAATATTCATAACGTTTTCATGTAATCGTTTATTATTCGGTTATTATTAAGTAGAAGGGTCATCCTAAAATAAATGATTAATTCTGCAGCTATCTCCGATCACCTATATTTATCATAATGGTCATTTCACTTGATGCATGAATTTCCTCTTATTTGCAAGAACCTAGGAGCAGGAATTTGTAAGACTAACAATGAATCATGCCCGTACAAGTAGATTTTAATCGAGATTATTACGGGGAGGCTATCGAAGCGTTTTTTTACACATTTTGTTGCCGGTAATATTTTATCTTTATTTTGTACGCCTCCCAAAGCAATGTCCAAATATGGTTTGAAAATTATTATATTAAAGGAAGGATCTGCTATAATTAAATTGATGTTTAATTTGAGGGTTTAAATTTGATTCGACTCAAATTTATCTATTAAATTTGATCAAATCAATAGATTTATTATTTGATTATGTTATTTAGCTTATGTTTTGAAAATTTTTAGTAAAAATCATAAAGCAATGTATACATTTCATTCATCCTCATGAACCTGGTATTTTCCAAGATTATATTAGACTGATACAATTTTTAACAGTCTAAAAGGAAACTGTTGAATTGAAGCAATCAAAAGTGAAAGTTGTTTCATTAGTACAATGTTGTGTATAATATTTTTAATAACTTTTTATCATGAATAAAATTTATTTTTAGCAAAATTTTTTTAAGTTAAGTTTCTGTAATTATATGTTTTTCTGTAAATAAAGATTATATAAATATCAAATCACATGTAGTCGATTATCCGCAGTTTTCAGATAAAATAGCTAATCAGAAATAAAACTTTCTTTCAATTTAAGAAATAAAAAAAATTAAATTTATTATTTTATAAAGGGCACAATCTGAATTGATAAAGTTAATAGTCATTTTACTATCAATCTTTCAGTTTGGTTATGCTAACCTTCTTCTTACCTCTAGCATTAGAAATTTTTCAGATCCTTCATAAATGAAAAAAAAGAAAAATTAACTTTTTTAAATTATTAATCTACTGTTTTGTATATTTTACAATATATTTATTTTAAATATATCTTAGATATTTTAAGCGAAATCTTACACTTATAGATGATATATAATAATCCATTTCATATTTTTAAACTCTGAACTAAAATTAGGAGAAATGTATTAAAGGTTTCTTAGGGTAAAAATATTAATAGCTAAAATCAAGAGTTGAAAAACAAATAATTATATTTTAATTAAAAATTATTATAACAATATATATATTAACCTAATTTCTAAATATGTTTTTAATTTATATCCTTCAGAAATATTTTAAAGCAGATATTTTAATAAGAAATGTATAAAAATATGCTGATGGAATTTTGAAACATTGTTTTAATATTAGTAATTAAAAAGGAAATCAATGTCAACGGAACAACAGATGAAAGCGGAAAAAGTAAATGTAATGGAAGGAAGAATAGAAATTATTTATATTTTAATGATAATGCATCAATTATTCGGTCGAAATGATTATGTTACGATTATAATCATTTCGTTGCAACAATTTAATGATGAAAAATGACAGGGAAAACAGAGGAAATGGCTTGTTTGCATTCTTCAAAATAAAACTTAAACATATTTTAATACAAATAAAACATAGTGATTGTAGTTTTAGCTAATATCTATTAGGATAAGAAAACTCTTGAATGACTCTCTGCTGATGAAAGTGAACAAACAATTTAACAATTTATAGTTTTTAAAAAATCATATATGCGTGTGAAGTTAGTTAGATTACTATACATTATTGAAACATAAATAGTAGATCAAAAATGATTATTTAAAAACAGTTATTTATTTATACAGTAAACGAACATCACAACACACACACACACACACACACACACACACACACACACAAACAAACGTTTTTATTATTATTTTGGAAAAAAAAACAAATTTTCATTGGAAATACCGCTTTGATTTTTGGATACATTATTCACACCACAGATCTTTATATTGAAGACTTAATTATCTCTCTTCTCTCGAAAGTTCTAAAAGAAATCTCAAAAGTTTCTATAACCATTATTAGTAATTTTTTTTCTTAAAGCATGATACAGAAATTAATAAAATGAGTTAATTAATAAATTAAAAATATAATTTGTCAGAGTTTTTTTTAAATAATTAAAGTTAATTTAAGGTAAATGAGAGTCTTCGACAAGGAAAAAAAATTTAGTTTATGAAAATTTAAACAAACTCCCTGTTTTTAATTAAAAGCAATAGGAGGTATACTTTAACATTGAGATTCTTGCATACTTGTATCTATTTATAAAAAAATTCTATTTAAAAACATAATTAATTATATATGAACAATTAATAATCAATAGCTGTATTTATGCTTGTTAGTTGTGCACTTTTCCTTAGATACATCTTGCAAAAATTTATTGGTTTAATAACTGAAAATTTGCTGAGTACTTATAAATATGACTTTTTATACACTGAATGTAATTATAATTTCAAAATTTAAATATAATAAAATAAATTTTTTATAAAGTTTATGATTAAAATTTTCTTCAATTCGTAAACAAATAGTGTATAATATCTAAAATTTAAAAGTGTTTGTTAGAAATCTGTTAATTAAATTGAAAAGTTCATTGTATAGAAAATAATCTCATTTTATAACAGGAAAAATATATTATGTATGAAATATATTTTGAAGCTAGTGTACCAGACTCCTAAAAAAACCCAAATTTTTTGAAAAACTAAATACATATAATTTTTATAGCGTGAAGTATTTGTTAACAATTGTGAAATTCAATTTCGAAGTGTGTATTTATTAGGTTCTCATAAATAATATATCTATGGAATCTACGAAGCAATCCCTATTTTTTAACATCAAAATCAAAAATGCAAAGTTTAAAGAATTTTAAAGTTTCAGTTACCTTAACGATTTTTACAAAACATGTTTTTATTAATTTCTTGTTAAGTGTAGAGAGATTTATCTTTTCATTTACTTTTCTAATGCTATAAGGTAATTAAATATATAATAAGAAAAAATAAGCCAGAAACTTTTACTTGTTTTTTTTATGAATTTTATCATTTTGAATAATAAGAAAATGCACTTTTACTAACAAAGATTACTTTTTTATGTGTTTCTTATCTAAGAATACTATTATTATGTATAATATGGTAATAAGATAATATAACAAAAATGTTTTAGGATCATAATAGACATCTATGTTTGTAAATCATCATTTGAATGACCCTATGCTTTCATAAATAAAAATACAGCTTTTATATTAGTAATAATCTCTATAAGGATAAGAAATAATTATTTACTTTATATCAAAGAATCTTATATTATAGGATTACTACTATTCAGTACCTTGAATAGTTACGTATTAAATTACAAAGATCAACATGCGATTTTTAAATATATTTCACAATGCTGAATTTTCTTTTTTTATTTAACAAAAATGCTCCATAAATTTTTAAATCCTAAAGAAGTTTTTTTAAGAATTCAACTTTTCTGTTTGAAATTAACATTCTTGAAGTTTAAATTTGCGTAAAATTATTCTTTGCGAATTGTCGTTTTTTTGTTTGTTTGAAAGACGTTTAAAACGTTTTCTTTTTTTTCTCCCACGTGACTTTTATTGACTTACGAACTTCATTAAGAAAACCGAAGTCTTATGAGAAATACCGCCGCTATTTAATTGGAAATAATCTTAGTCTTTTTCTTTTTCAGTTTCACTTGATGATTTCCAGATCCTTCGAGCTATTGGGAAAGGCAGTTTCGGAAAAGTGAGTATTTTTTAAAATTTAACTTTTCTATTAGGTGTGAAAATTATAAGACTTAGCTGATAAATAATAACTATTATGATGACTGTTCTAATAATTATTTTTAATATAATAAAATTACGAGTTAATGAATTTGTTAATTTATAATGTAATAATACGATGTGGTTTACAATAGTTTATAAAACAAAAATTATCTTCATTTATAATCAACTGATCTAGAGGTAGGATCAATGAAGATCTCATTAAAACTTTTTAACGATTTACAAAATTGATTTTCTATCTATATTACTCTAACTCCAACAGTACATAAATGACTTGTAAGGGGTATACTAGTACTTCTGATGAAATATGATATAAACTCATTTGAAAAAAGTCTTCCCATCCAAATGATAAGCCAATAAACACCTGATAATTCTTCAAAATAAGGATGCAATTAAAAAAAATCTTTGAAAATTAAGTGGTACAATTGATAATTTCTTCTACTAGCATAAATTTCTATTTTTTTTGCACAAATTTTGGAGCTAGTGCTTGTCAATCGTTTATTATAACTATCTCCGCTGTAAGAAATTTAATGCAAGGTGTAGAACTTATATTAGGGTGGGAGGTTCAAAAAGTACATATTTTTGATGACAAATAGAGTTGCTAAGGCAAGTTAGTGTTATCATTGTGCAATAACTTCTGATTCATAGGTTAGTGTGACAAATGTGACACTGATTCGTGAGTTAGTTTTGATTGCTGACACTTCGAGTTGTCACCATCGATGAGACTTGGATTTATCATAATACACTGGAAACCAAGCAACAATCAAAACGATGCATTGCAGCCGGTGAATTTTTGTAACGAAGACAGTCCCATCGGCCTGAAAAGTTTTGAGAATGAAGGAGGTCATACTCATTGACTTCTTTGAAAAAGGAAAAACAATTAATGGATAATACTACAGTGAGTTACCCCATTCCAAACACGAGGATTTTTGGAATCGCCCTCGTATAGTAGGAAGCAAGTTGTATTTTCCATTACTACCAAAGCAAGTAATAGAGCCGCTAACAAATAATATCATGAAGAAAAAAAATCATGAAGCATTTTTTTTTATCTACAACTCGAAAATTTAAAGTCAAAGCAGTTGTTAAAAGGCTCATCGTATACTTGATCTGCGTTTGATGGTAATTTGAGTACATTCTTCAGCTAACACTAAATTTTTCTTATGTATGCAGTGCTTAAAAAGAAAAGTCTTCAATAGGAACCTTTTCAATTAACAAAATTTTACATGGTCTTTAAATAGTGTTATAGAACTTTTTTTTTTCATTTTTTTAAAATTTTTTTTTTACCTTAAGCTTGAAGTGTTTATCGTGAAGTAGATTTTAATCTACTATAACGTCTAATTGTCCTAAACATTAAAGAAAATGAGCTAATGATGTGGTTGAAGCAATGTGGATGAAAATTTATTTATCAACCTTTACCTTTTCAAAGTTTGTAATTAAAGCAAAAATCATTTCTCCTCTTTTTGTCGTATTTACAAATAGTACAAAAAAGTAAAACGTAAATTTATATGGAAGATAAACGATAAATTCAAAAGTTTTTAAATATTTTCATATTATTATTTAAAATTATAAACTACTTTTGAAATTATAGCTCATATTTGATAAACCATGCATTAAATTCAAATCGTGGATCTCTTTTATTATATAATCAGATGTGTTTGTCATTGAATTCCTCGATAATTTTTTTATTTGCCAATATTTGAAATTATTATTAGAAAGCCGGATTATTTTCTACCTTTAATTATTGACAAAAGCTATCACGATGCGAGAAGGGTGTTTAAATTAGCTTTAGCTAAGTCTTACGTCAAAAATTCTGAAACAGTTTATCAGGGATTACTAATGTTCAAAATTATTTATTATAATGAATTACTATTTATTAAGAATTTCTGGTAACAAATTATCAACATTGCAACATGTTTTACGTAGAAGCTTAAGTACATATAATTTACACTCGTAAAGTTTTAAAAGTCTTAGTGATATTGTATATAAATAGTTTGTGCAGTTTCTCAAGAATTACCAATATAAAAACATCCCTGATTTCAAAGCTAGATTTTTTAAAAAAAAAATATCTTAAGAATTAGCTTATTTATAGATATATGAACAAAGAAAACATTTTGAAACCATGATAAAAAAAATTTCTATACAATTCGATGCTAAATTCCACATACTAGAGAAACGAAATATGCTAGCTATCACAATATTTAGAATCAGTCGTGTTGGCTTCTTTTTTTTCTGTTCGAAAGGAATCAGCCAGTTACTTCATCATCGTTATTATCAGTAGAAACCAATGGCCGTCCAATGATTTTGATGTCACTGTGATAAATCACTTTTTCTGAAACCAAATTTAGCTGTGTATATCAAATAATTGTCAATTATGCTATCAAGGACAAATAAAAGTCATCGTTTGATTCGGTACATTCTTTCTTAGATATCTATTAAATATTTTTATTTTCAAAGTTTAATTTTAATATTTAATTTACTGTTATAAACACAATTCTAAAATATGATAAGGGAGTTTCATTCAAAACAAGCTTATGTATTCATAATTTATTTGGCAATTCAAATATACATTTTCTTCGATTTTTAAGTAGAAAATTTATTTGTACATCTATATTCAAGATAATTATTATTCAAATTTATTATTTTTAATAAGAAAAAAAAAAAAAACTCGTTTGTTAAATTTTTTTTTGAAATTAAACCAAAAAAAGTAAAATGTAAATCCCATGTTGAAATCCCAAATGCTTCAAATGTATGGTAATCAGAATACTATAAAAATATTGATGAATTATAGAGTTACAAACAAATGAGAGTATTGATACTCAGAAGAGCGAGAAAATATAAGAGAAAAGTCTAATTTTTTCATTTGTAATAAATACTATGGATCAAAAAAATATAGGAATTGTGTGTGCTTTTCTGACTCAAAATTAGTTTTGTCATTTTCAAAAATACTTTATAAAAGTGTTAAATTTTCAAGCATTTCAGAATATTACTTTTTATGAAGCGATTAAAAATTTTAAAAAAGTTTAGTAAACACTCTGAAATTAACAATGCACAAATAATTATTGCAGAATAATGTTCCACATGAATATGTTAAATAGAGCATTTTAATATGTGAAAATGTATCTGGACTTTCATAAAAATTAAATGTTTAAGACAATTTATTTATATCGTACATTAATGTCAAAACCAACACGTCTTAAAACAATTAAGATTTCAAAATTTGTTCTGAATGTTAATTTTAATCTTAGAATTTTGATAAAAAAATTGTTAATAATTTCCAAAAAAACAAATCAAAATGGAAACCTCAGACTGTTTCTAGGGAAATAAAATACCAGTAATATAAAAAAATGGCAGAAATTGTGCATGAAACACAATAAAAATTATCGAAAAAGAAAGCAAAAAAGTAATAACTGAATTACGATGAGAATAAGAAGCATTTTTTTATGTGAATAGAAATTATAGATAGATTTTTTTCTCCAGAGACTGTAAAAGTATTTTTTAAAGTTAGGATAGTTTTAGATAGAAAAAGAAGAAAATAAATCCAAATGGAAACTTAAGAAGCTTTCATAGAGATGCTCAGCCAATTTTGTTAAGAAATATCACATTTTAGACACATTATCTTTACTTTAAAAGCTTTAAAATTGCTTTTCGTTTCTTAAAAGCATTTATTCTCATGAAACGAAACCAATAAACCAATAATTTATTCAGAGAAATTTCACATTGAAAGAAATTGTTTTAATCTGAAAACTGTGTGAGAAACTAAATGGAAATAGAATTTAGTGTCTGGGTAAGTATTAACTACAAGTGTATAGAAATCAAGCGTCGCGTTTGGCAACATGGGTTTATTTTACTTTCCAACATTTTTATTGGAATGCTTAATTTTTCATGCATTATTTAATTCTCTTTGAAGCTCTGCATGCATGCATGCCACAAACAATTTTGATTATTTTGTAAATGTATGAATTAGTTTTTGAAGAACTTTTGCATTTTTAATTTGAAGTACGTTGTATTTTCTTAATCTTAGAAAATAAATTCCAAAAATTTTCAAAAATCAGCACAAAATAACATGATAAAGTCTTCAAAACAATGAATAATGCTTGAACACACAATACGCTACATGAATAAAGTAATAAATTGAGTTTGGTTATTGCATTTTGCATGATTGGACACATAAATATCAAAGTAACATATAAATATCAAAGTCTGAATATAACTTGTTTTTTAATTTCCAATATTAATATCAGTACTCGAAACAAATATTTTGAAAAATTGACTCAAAGATATTACATGTTAAGTTACTTTGAGCAGCAAATGTTAAGCTTGGAAAAGATTAAAGATAGAACAGCATCGAGAGCTGATAAAATTCACTTCCTTTTATGAACTAAGATTCAGAAATTTATGATTATGAGTTTGACGTAAATAAGTACCAGTTTGACATAGCTTAAAATTATGATTTCAGGCAAATATGAAATTCCTGTTAACTTACACGAGGAAATGGAGCATTTAATCTGAGTAATCAGGTACTTTCTATCGCGAATGTTATAACTGTATCCGTTTTAAATTCTCTAAAGTGAAAAAAAATGTTTGTCAGACTCATAGTAAAGACAATTAAACAGTAGCAAAAGGAGTGTTTGTTCTGATCCCGACTTGCAAGGAAAGTCAAACAGGATAAATATTTATACAAAGTAGAAGAGCAGAGGGTGTTTGGGGAATTGTACCGAACAGGATGATTGCCGAAGGCTGTCAAAACATATTTAATCTTTGCTGAAACTAATTATCGATCTCGTCTTTACTGTCTTGTTCAAAAAGACAGTTGTAATTGGCACACAATAAGCTCTTTTGAACTAAATATCATTGAATATTCTAATGCAATGATCAAAGAATTACTAGAAAACTAATACAAGCAAAAACTGTAACGGCAATAAGTGAGAAGAAAAATGATTTCACTTGATAATTTAAAAATTTAAGGGGAAACTTTGAATATATAGGGATATAAGAATGTAATCAAATTTTAATTAACTTAAAATAAACCCGGTTCAATGGATTTTATCATCTGATATTTCATAAGAATACCTTTGAGCTGTTAACTTTTGTGATGAAATTATTCACTTCATTAAGAAAATCTTTGGCTCAATAGTTTTTAAAGAAGCAATTTAATCAAAATAACTGATTTATGACTCAATTTAATGAAAATCACTTTACGCAAGTTTCTTGTTTAATTTATTTTTCTCCATCTATAAAAACAAACTTCATTAAGCTATTTCTCAATTAAGAGAGAGCTTGTTTTTCTTTTAAAATAAATCTGAATGATACGCGATGCACAGCTTTTTTTAAATGCTATTCTGAAACACAATGCTATTTTTATAGAAATTGTTCCTTTCATTCCGAAAAATACTGTTAAGGAATATTCATTACAACAGTAAGGAAAATTCAGTTATAACGCAGAATAACAGGTTAAGTAGATTACTAATATAAATAGATTAACTTATTCGAAGAAAGAGTTTCAATTACTTTGTTCTCTTTTCTTATAAAGGTAATTAAATGTAGCACAGTTCCCGGAATGTATCGATTCCCAAAGATCCTTCCTTTAGATAATTATTAGCCTGTTCTCCTTACTTTTTCTCATAAACGAATTAAGTAACTGCTTTTCTCCAGATCAATCGAATTAGAATACGATTTTTAGGTATGTCTTTAAAGAAATAATTTGATATCGAAAACAAACATTTCAGATTCGATTAAATTATCAAATTCGCGTATAAATAAACTGCAATGTATTTATTTTCAACAACTAGAATAACATATAAGTTCATCCAAAAGTATCAGAACAACGTTTAAGGCCATATACACAAAATATTTTCCACTGATAAACATACAAAATTTTAAATCTAATATTTCAAGTAGTATTTTAAACATGGGTTTGCGTTTTATAGTTTAAATTTAAAATTATCTTCGTATGTTCATAATAAAATTAAAAACAAAAGGATGTAAATACATATAACTCTTAAAATGAATACAACGATAAAATTTAATTGCTTTTTATTTAAAAAGAAATGAAGCTAAAAAGTGGTTAGATCTGCTAATATAAAACCATTCTCTTAAATTTTCTGGGAGATTTTTGTAATTTTAGAAATTTTCTTTTTTATCTCACGTAATGTTGTTTTCGTCTAATGTCTAAGTGTCCGATACAAATTTGAAACACATTTCCCTAGGCGGAAAATCGTTCAAACTTTCATACAAATTTGTGATGTCATATTACAAATAACTGTATACTTTAAAATTTAGAGACGTTACGAAAATAGAAATGTTTTTCCTTTAAACACATAAAGTTTAAAACTCATTTAACATTGCAGTGTAGAACAATATGGAACACATTTTACGCTAGACAAAATGGATTGTTTCATGCTCAAACGATTAGCAGTTTAATGTACATTGCTCTATAAAGAGCAGAGAAGAAGAAAAATAATATTAATGTTTTCGAGCGTTATTTTATCGGTAAAAGTGTACCGAATTTGACACCTATTCTTTGACTTTACATGAAAACAGCCTTAAGCCTTTTCAACCATTTTTTACTGTATGACACCTTTGATTTATTACACTGTTTAAATTAATTATAATTTCTATTCATATTTTAATTTAGTATTTTCCGATATTGAAATAACCTTATTCTTTCATTATTTTTAATACCTCATTTTTAGGAAGTTCCTTTTGACACTTTTTTTGTTTGCATTCGGAAGTTTTTTGTTTGTTTTGTTTTTAGTATAAATGCATGTCATTTCAATGTATATTTCAAATATGTATATTTCAAAAGTAAAATAACTACATATTTAGCTTTATAATTAGAGCTTGAAAATTAAAATAATCAATTTTTTCTTATATAGTTGGATCTTCACGTATTTTGATTTTAATTTCTATTTGATTTAGCAACTATTGAAAAGTAGAATGTTTCGAAAATCTGTGGATAATCTCAATTTCAAATTAAATTTATAAATTCAAATCGTATTCTTACTGCATTAAGAATGACTTCTTAAGACGACAAAAATATGCCTCAAAAATAATCTTTTAAAGACTAGATTGATTGAATGGTTTTATTTACGTCTCACTAGAAGCAACAGAAGGATATTGGCAGATGGACCTCATAATTTTGAACGTCTGTCAAGTGGCGAGAACGACACCTGAGCTGGCACCTCCCTCTCCTAACTTCTACAACACGCCAACGGGAGCACATTGGGTCCAGACAGATTTAACC
This sequence comes from Nephila pilipes, assembly GCA_019974015.1. Taxonomy (NCBI): domain Eukaryota; kingdom Metazoa; phylum Arthropoda; class Arachnida; order Araneae; family Nephilidae; genus Nephila; species Nephila pilipes. Next base: position 75,075 of record BMAW01024589.1, read on the forward strand.
TGCATTAGCCCCGGTTACATGGTGGGTTTTTAGTAGCATCAAGGCTCGAACCCACGACTCGAAGAAAACCACCATCCGCGACCATGACCACTAGGCTACCGTGGTCATTTCAAAGACCAAAAACGGTAGTATCTAAATAAAAGAAAATGAATTTCTTAAAATTCTTATTGTCAAAATCACTTTTGAGTTTTCTGGCGTTTTGATGTTACGATTTTAAATAATTTTATTAAGTACTTTTTTTATTCTCTGATTATATATGTCTACAGTCAGTTATTAACCGTAATCCTAATGCCCCTTCAGATACCGTCGTGTAGTGAGGTTGATGTATCCTAAAACTGTCAAGGCTCCAAGTCCTCCTGATGGCGGGTTACGGAAGTTTCGAGAGAAAGGTGCCAGCTAAGGTGTCGTCCTCGTCACTTGATCTATGTTCAAAACTACGAGGTCCGTCGCCTATAACCCTCATCTTGCTTCTATTTGTGACGTTAATAAGCAATCGATCAATAAATTTAGAGTTAAATTTTCTTATTATCTTTTAAGTTTGGGTAAAACATTGATTATATTTAATTTTATTGCTGAATTTGATTATTATCTCTTAGGTTAGATTAAGAGCTTTAATAGGTCAAATTTGAAAATTAAATGGGGAGAATGCTTGATTTGGTATAAAAGTTCAGTAAGAATTCAATATATTTTCCAATAGACAATATTTTTTACTTATCTGTTTTTCTCCGTGTAATATTTAGTTTAAAAGTTTGTGCTTATAGAATAAATCTTTGAAATCTAAATCTCACTTAACTGACAAATCACATTAAATGGCATTTCTTATTAGGAAAAACGTTACGCTTTTAAAATGTTTTTTCGTATCATTCATTTGATATTCATTACACAAAAAGATTTATTAAAGAAGGTAAATTAAAGATCTTAGAACTTATTTGTTAAATTTTAAGTTAAAGTGCTCAGGTACATATTTTAAAAATGTTAATAGTGCTGTTGAATTTGGAAGTAAAGAAGATTTCATTTCTCAGAACCAATTTGTATCGTTCAACCAATTATCTGGTTGCATTGGGAAATATTACATAAAAAAATAATTAAACAGAAGCAATAAGCAAACATATGAGAAGAACTCAGAGATACTTTACTTTCCCTCCCCTTTTATTTAAATTTTTCAATTTAATTTTATGCCATTTACATTTTTTGTGAATATAATCAAGTTTTGATAATTCAAGGTCTTAAATTGTTTAACATAAGACTTTAACTAATGTAGTAATTTTCCATTGTGAATTAGTGTTTTTATTAAAAAGTAATTAAATTTTTGACAACAGTAAGAAAAAAAAATAATAAAGCTATTTAATTACTTTTTCTCCATTGAACAACCTCAGTCAAGAAAGAGTATTGCTGAAAAATGAAACAAAGGTTTTAATTATGTAGTAACTTCAGTTTTAAAATTAATAATTGGATAGTTTTGATGCCTAGAGCATATGCGAAAAATGGCATCTCTTTGTTACAAAAATAAATGGCAAAAGTTTTAAACAACATAAGTTACGGAAAAAAAGGTATTTTCGTTTATGAATTTTCTGTTTCTTCCGGAAGGAAGTTCGCAAATGAGTCACAAAATGATTTTCTAAGTAAACAGAAAGTTCTTATTGAAAAAGAAGAGAAATAACGATTGTACTTTAGATTATTCTTAAGAAAATAAATATATCAGCTTCTTAATTTTTTTCATTTTTCTCTAAATTTTGAATGAAGATATATATATATATATATATATATATATATATATAATGTTCGATAGAAATACAAAAGAAAGAAATATAAATATAAGCTAATAATAAATTACAAAACTATAGAAAAATAAATTAACTAAATTTAAATTATTAAAAAATGCGATTTCAACCGTATTGATAAATTATCTTATTGTAATTACATATGGAAATTCAATAAAATCAAGACTATAAAGTTAAAATAAATCGATTAAATTATAAAATAAATTAATTTGGTTTGGTTTTATTAACGTCGCACTAGAAGCAACACGAGGACTATTGGTGATGTACCTCCTAATTTTGAGCCTTGGTCAAATGACCAGGATGACTCCCGAACCAGCAACCCCCCTCTCTTACCTTCCACACCATGCCAATGGGAGGACTTTGAGCCCCGACAGATTTAATGTGCATCATCCCCTGCTATACGGCAGGTCTTTAGTGGCAACAAGACTCGACGAAAACCACCTATTGCGAGTCCGTGACCATGACCACGGTCATAAAATAAAGTAGAGAAGAAGTGTAATAAAGAAATATAACCTTTAAACTGTTGTAAAAATAAAACTAAACAGAAATACACGAGAATACATAATAAATTAGTAAATAAACCAATAATAAATTGCCCGATTGAGTAACAATATAACATTTCAGAGACAGAAGAGGTGTATATTGAAAATGATAATATGTATATGAAATCAATATAAAATGTTTTACAGAGTCAGTCTCATTTTTAATAACCACGCCTTTATATATATATATATATATAATACCACATATAGGTGTAGCTATATGTGGTATTTAAAAAAAAAACTCAAAATAGTTTTGAATATTTTTGATGCTACGGAAAGGTGTAATTATTCGAAGTGTTTAAGTAAGAATGAATAAGAAAATACATTTTTCATTCATGAAATGAGTTCGCATCATGATATATCCTCCAGGGTTGCATCTTTGAGTTCCGAGTATGTGTGAGTATGCTGATATGTTGAGCATTCACCTGTGAACTATGTCATTTATGTGCGTGTGTGAAAGTAGAAGTTACAATGAGATTATGTGAATATTTCAAAAGAAGTATTCTAATTTCCATTCCATCATGAAGCTCATTTAATTGAACTAGAAAATGCGAATTAAACTTTTTTTTTGTTTCGATCTACGCAAATCAACAGCAAAAGAGAGTATTTTCATTACTTATTCTAACTTTCATTTTCTAGAAAATTACATGGTTTACTATGACGACAATGACTGAAAACAAAAACATATTCAAACAAGAAAAACAAACTGCTTTTCTAATAACAAAATAAAAATATTTGTTTACATCCTGTAAGGAAAGAAATTTAATGGTCACGCGCATCGAAATATTGAAATGAATATTAGGGAGCATTACCAAATCTTTTAAAATTTGCATTTTTAAATTAAGATAATGCTGTGATAATAAAACAAGATAACTTAACAGTGTTCCATTTGTAACACAAAATATTTAAAAAAAAAGAAGAGAATCACGCCTGTTTAATCTGGAGCAAAACTAAAATTATATTTACAGTTCAAGGTACCGAAAAATTCTTTTCGCAATTGGATCCCTTTTTTAATCTTTGGTTTAGGCACGCTCATTTACATAACTAATCAAACACTCCAAATACTTTTCTAAAATAAGAGAAATCTTTTCGAGTTCAACAAATAATAGAAGCTGAGATTAATCTGCAAGAGCTCGAGCTAGTTAAAAATTTTTTAATGATTTTGATCGATTTCTTTCCAGGTTTGCATTGTTCAGAAAAAGGATACAATGAAAATGTTTGCAATGAAATACGTGAATAAAAGTCAATGCATTGAGAAAGATGCTTTCCGAAATGTCTTGAGAGAAATCGAAATTTTATCCAGTTTGGAGCATCCATTTCTAGTGAATCTGTGGTTTACATTTCAGGTAAGAATTGCTTATATACTGAATTTGTTTGGGTAATTAACAATTCCTCATATATTTATTTAATTCAGTTATTCATATTAGTACCGACTTTATTGTTTTATTCAAGGAAAGGGCATTAAATATTGAAACTATTCAAATTTATTGTTTAAAATTAATGCAACTTGAATAAGTATAAGTACTTTGACGCTATGATTGATTTTTACAATACATTACATCTGCATTAGATTCACTTTATAACTCTTTTACTTAGACATACAAATTATCTTTGTTTTTTCATTAACTCTTCAGATCGCTAAAAATTATTGCGTAATTTCAAATGTTTTATTTATAATGTCTGCAGATATTTATTCATGTGTAATCTTGTAAGATGTTGTATTCTGATTACTTTGATGCTTTTTGCCTCTCCTGCTATTAAGTATACTAATAGATTATTTTCATCTGCCATGTATTAAATTATGGCGAGTATCGGGACAGAGTTTAGGATACTTTTAAAGTCAATATTGTAGAAAAGTAAATGTAAAATTTCATTAAAATTTATAATCCCGTTTATTTGGTTATAACATAGAAACTGGTATTTTTCTTTGAGAAAATTTTTAATATACCTAGTAGTTTAGGAGTTGCAATTCCATAGGATAAAAAGAAAAATTAAGCGAAGAAAAGATTACGCTTTCGTAGTATTTTTCGATTTATTTTCTCCTTAGCTATTGCTGTTATCTCTGAGATTTATTATTTCATTTACTTCGACTCGCTTCATTTGTTGCTGGTCTGTTCTATTAACCTTCATTGCCTTCCCATAACTTCTTATGCTACATATTGCTGTCACTAACACCCGTTTCCTAGTTGTACCACTCGTCTTCATGAGGCATTTACTATTATCATTCATCGTTATCTGTGTTCTTCCTTTTTGCAGTTCCTTGCTTTTTCTTCCCTTTATCTGTAATATTATTAGCCACAAGTCACTTTCGATTCATCTTATTTATATTTTCGATTGCTTTATTCAGTTAGAAACTTCGAACCATTCATAACAAGTACGCTTTTTGAAGCTTATTTTTAAAAATCATATATAATTTTGTCTTTTATTGTCTCTTAGCTCTCTATTTTTTTGTTATTTACTAGCGAATATTCAAACAAAAACTCGCACTAAAGTGAAAAATGACATTTTTTTACTACAGTTTTTAACAAGTACCATAATGGAATGTTTACATTAATTAAACTAATAATCAGTTATTAAAAGCATGCACGTATCAGATTTTTTCACCAGAAATACTTATTCAAAATATAAGTTTTATGAATGTTTTGCCTAATGTAAACTTTATGCATTATTCATTACATACTTCTCAATTTTTTGAACAGGATGAAGAGGATATGTTTATGGTGGTAGATCTACTACTTGGTGGTGATTTAAGGTATCACATGCAACAGAGTAGTTCCAATATTGATCATGATAGAGTGGTATTATATATTTGTGAGATAGCATTAGCTCTTGATTATTTGCGGTCAAAGAGAATTTTACACAGGTAAGAATTTCACTTTTTAAAATTTTTAAATAAAGATATTTTTTGTTTAGTACTATTAATCAAGCCCAGGACTCAATAGCTCCTTTACAGTTATTGTACTTAATTATTGATATCTTACTGTGAATTTAACTAATGTAGTAAAAATGGTATAAGTGTTGTTGCTCAAGAGTTACGCAAAGAGAATTTAATGATACGTTTTCCGTAATTTTCAATTTAAATTACATCTTGTCAGGTGACGAAGATGTAACCTAAATTGACTCTAATTTTTAAGATTTCTACGCTACCCAAAGAGAAATTTTGAAGCTCATTTGAATTTAAAGTGCAACAATTTTTATTACATCGTATGATGACTTTTGGTGAAAATTACGCTGAGGTAACTTTTCTGCAAAATTGTCAAAACTATAGCATTGCTCATGAAGGAAATTTATTTAAAAATACTATTCGATCACTTGATCTCGAAATTGATGAAGGTTTTTATCTAATAAATATATCTAGATACGATAAATAAAATTATTATTTGTGAAGGCTAGGATCCGTTTCTAGTGTTTCTTTTCCTGTAAAGTATAGTAGTCACACTTTACATCATAATACGTATCATGCATCTGGATCTTCTTCTGCAAGTATGTGCAAATGATTGATTTAGTCTCTGATGATCAACAGTGGAGCGTAGAAGCAAATATGTAGCTTAGCGGCCGGAGAATCGATTACTTCAAAGACTTTTGGAATAATACATGTGGAATAGGAAATGTTACTCAGTGGTGGGATTCAACCAGTTCACAAAGATACAACTTTACCGATATTTCCTTTTTTTTTTATAGAGTTCGGTGAACTGATTGTTACAAAATTGCTAGTGAGGTCACCAATCGAGAAACAATATGGAATTATTTTAAATTTCATTTCTAATAATTTTTGTTCGATAATTTAAATGATTATAATGAAAAAATATTGCACAACTATTTATTTTAAAGTAATTTACTTTTTTGGGATTCCTTTATTGTTATTAAGAATTAACTGAATATCAAACTATAAACTATTTTTAGCATATATTTCTTAATTTTTAAATGCAATGAACTGGTAATTAAGTTATTTACAATCCTCCCCTCCCCAATGCTGTGTACACTAAATTTAATTGGAGCTATATAAGTCCTTTTGGTGGTGAAAAATACCAGGGTCGTCCTCATCACTCGATGGGGATTCATAGTCATGAATTTTTTCACATGTTGCCCTATATGTATTCTAATGATACATTTATTAAAATAAAGCTGAAGGTAATAGTCCATTTATTTTTATTAAATTGGTTACTTGAGAGTTTGGTACCGAAATTTCGACAAGTAAGTGAAGTCGTTGTTCGGAATATAATCAGTACAGATTTCGGCTGATGGTCTACAATGGCAATTTTTTAGGTATTGAAATTTAAAATGCTAAAACTTTGTGTTCATCCATTTATCCAAGTCGAATGAATGCGTTTTATTATGTCAGTTATTTCCTCATACTATTTAAAAATAAGTTATCTTTTCTTGATAATCCTTGAGAAAGGTATATTCTCACTAATTTTCAAGCCTTAAAATAGACTCAAAAAATTCAAACATTTTGAAAGAGAAATTTTATTGCGACATTTATCCAAATAAACTTCATTATGAGTTCATGTTTTTATATGCAGCAAGTAAGTTTCTCTATTTTGATTGAGGTGAGAATTCATTATCTTATTTGACTAAAATGATATAAAAAATAAGACTTCGCTAATTAAATATTAATTCAAGTATCCGGAAATTCAAAAGTTAATTATTAATTTGATGTTTTTCAAAAGGCATAAATAACTGTAGAATAAACTTAAAATTTAAATAAAAATTTAAGGTGTATAATATTGATTAATAATATTGCACTATAAAAATTGTAACAAAATATGTCAATCCCATTAACCAAACATAATTTTATTATATATTATTTAAATTTATTAATATATTACCAAATATTAGACAGCACATATAAATTATATCAGTTTCGTATTTTTATATCGCTTCATTTATTTTACGATTGCACAAATTTTGGTTGTAAAATCGGTATTTCACGAGACCTTTTTCGTAAAATATTATTCAAGTTTAATAAATATTGTCTTTCAACAACTTTATGTATCTTAAAACACAGTAGACACGTTCCAGAAGTTCACCACGCATAGTTTATGAATATAAGGTACCTTAATTAGCCATATAATTTAAAGTTACATATAACACATCAATCAATAACTCCCGAGACTAACCCAGAGATGGCGCTCGTAGTAAACCAGTAACCAGGTCTTTCTAGAGTACGAACCTTTGCTTGAAACGTGTCAAAATTTTAAGTCGATCGGACTAGAAACAGCTGAGTTATCGAGGTTGGAGTAAAGTCGTTTTGTAGTTTGTTTAAAAAATGGAAAAAACCGAGTTTCGTGTTCTGATAAAACATTGTTTTTTAATGGGTAAAAACACCGTGTAAGCGAAACAATGGATTGAAAAATGTTACCCGGACTCTTGTCCATCAAAAGCAACGATTTGTCGGTGGTTTGCCGAGTTTAAACGTGGTCGTACTGACACAAATGACGCGGAACGCTCGGGTAGACCTGTGGAAGCCGTTACACCGGAAAATGTGAGTGAAGTGACAAAAATTATAATGAAAGATCGTAAAGTGAAGCTCCGTGAGATTGCTGAGATGACACAGATATCATATGGAAATGTATTTACCGAAAAAGGTTTTTTGAAGTGAAGTGAAAAAGGTTTTTTCCAAGTGGGTGCCGCGATTGCTTTCGATGGAACAAAAACAGCAACGAGTCGATGATTCAGAAAGCTGTTTATCGCTATTTACTCGCAACAAAAAAGATTTCTTGCGAAAAAAAAAAAAAAAAAAAGATTTGGAAAAGCGTTGGAACGATTGTATCACCCTAAAAGGTGATTAACAAAAGGTGTTATGTTGATGAATAAAAAAAAATTTTGCAAAAAAATGTTGTTTTCAATGTTAGACTCGGGAGTTATTGATCGATGTGTTATATAATAACATGAAAGAAAAAGACTGCAGTATACAAATTTAATTACATAATGTATCATAAGACCAAAAATTAATTTTTTTTTCATTTAAAACCTTTAACTCAATCAAAACAATGATTATTTTCCTTTCAGAGATCTTAGGAATTATCATTAATTTTTAATGCTATCACACTGAAGATAGAATTAAAGAATGAAAAAGAGAAAAGCAATTCCTTCTACTTCAAATTCGATATTTAAATGCACTACAATTCGAAGAGCAAACTTTCCCTAAATATCCTTTTATTATCCAAGTATCAATATATATGTTTCACATCAATGCAATATTTCTGAGAAACATTTAAAAAATAAGTAGAAAATTTTTCAAAAATTAATCTAACTGTTTTGCTCTGGATTTTATTCTTAGTTCAAATATTACAAGCTTTATTAAAAATATTTTTAGTTAAAAATATTTAACACACTTTCAAAGTCAAATGAATGATTTTTAGGAAGTGGTGAGAACAAAAATTAACTGAAACGTCTTACATTATTTTAATAGTAATAAATAAATTTTTTATTTGTACAAAGATAACAGTATAACTTGCAATAGTATAACTTGTAACACACAGTATAACTTGCAAATGATACCAGTTCTCGTACTACAATCTTTGATCTGCTGAATATTTAGTGCAAGAGATTAGACTGTTTTTTTACACGGAATAGGTTCAGCTCAAAAAAGTATAAAAATGAGAAAATAACCGAGAGTTTTATGTTATATATATATATATATATATATATATATATATATATATATATATATGTATAAATGTAACAAAAGGAAGTAAAAGAAGGGACAATTACACGTTTAAAATTATGTTCAATGTATACGAAGAAATCTTTGATTGTTAATCATAACTAACAACTGAATGTTGTTAATTGTTTCATTTTTCTTTATTTATATCTTATTTTCCCCAATTCTCACGTTTCAGATTATACATATATGAGGGGGGAAAGGGAGATGATTTCTTGTGTTTAAATAAAAATTTCATTTTCAATTTACAACAATAACTTCCGCTGTAAAGTTTTTTTTTTTAAAATGTGTGCTTTAATTAAATTCAAACTAAAAAAAGGATAGTTTTTCGTAAAATGTGCTTCAATAAAGCAAGAATGCATTTAAGAGCAAAAAAAAATAGAGAAAGAAAGAAAAAACAGTGGCGGTCTATATTCGGAAGGCATTTCTGTAATCAGAACGACAGACATTCTTAGAAGTCAGCAATGCATTTAACTTTCTGTGGTCGTATATTTTTCAATCTCAGATTTTTCTCCATGATAATATACATTGCTTTGTTCTAAAGAACATTACACATTTACTTAATTTTTTCGCGCTGTTTACTGAGATTTTAAAAAAAAATCTGCACCTTTCAATAGCTTGAAGCAAAATAACAGAGACAATAAATTAAAAATTGAGCTTTCGGATTCGAAACCTACTACAGAGAAATAATTATCAAAATAATTCATAATATCGTTAATGCGCGAACGCATTCGGGCGTAAATTATCCAAAGCTCTATCAATGCTTCTCAAAAAATTAATACTGGTATATGATGTAAAAAGAGCTTACGTAATATAAAATCCAGAAGTGGAATCATCCGTAAGGTTATTGAGTGTGGAATTAATTTGAATGTTGACTAATAATTGAATTAGTCGTAATGAAAATGAAACTAAATACATTTTGTTTTTTATTTGCTTTAAAATAAAATAGACAACATTTTTAATAAAGATAAGCTTTTCTTATATTTCCTGTTCGTAAGTAGCTTTGCCTGGGCATAAACCATTGTTTCCACATTTAATTATTGCAATGTTGCTTTAATAAAATTAGCTATTAAAGGACGGATTTGTTTACCGTTGTTGTTACGTAATTCAATTGAAATTAAGGGCAAGGTTCGAAAAGCACATGACGTCACACAAATAATGAGGTTAGATAATAAGATTACATTAGGTCCCTATGAATCCTTCTTAAGCGGCTTAAGTGCAAAATATTCCTAGTGAATATCTTCAGATTTAAGACTAATATTAAAATAGCATTTGAATGTATCAATTGAAATAATATTGTAGCAGTAAAACATTCTTATTTCGAGATATCTCAACTGAAAATGAAAACTCAACTTGATTTGGTTGCTATTCAATTTGGATTTTTTTTTTTGAACAAACGATTCCACCAAATTATGTTTCTATCTAATTCTTTATAATTCACTAAGAATCCTTCCTTTTTTCTATTATTAAGACTTTGGAAAAAACTTATGTTTAGTACGTTTATTTCCTTAAAATTTATATTTATTAATTTGCACGAGCGTAAAAGTTATTATCGGAAAGCTTGCACATTCTACATGGTTTTCAACGCGGATAACGAAATTTAACAGATACGAGCAGCTCGTATCAGGCGTAGAATTCATTCATCCTTCGTCACAATTAGAGGCAAAATCACACAAATATCGACTATTTGTACTGAATATGAATAAACTGCACACTAAGTCAATTTTTATTTCCATAATGGCAGTAGCTGAAAGAAAAGTTTAATTTTGAGCAGATCATGTAGTATCTGTTTGTATCAAATCTAATATCTATATTTAACTGTTCTTATTACAGTAAGCAGATTTAGGAAGAGATGAGAGAGAATTTATAATCCAGTTTTTATATTTTACTTTGTGTTTATTTAAAAAGTAATATTTTTTGCGTCAAGAAATATCGGACTATCAGGAAAAATATGATGCATGGTTGGAATGATAAAATGAAATGTAAATTTAATCATATCTATCAATTAATGGACAATAATTTCTATTAAATCAACTAAATAAAATACTTTTAATAAAAATTACTTTAAATACTAAATACTTCATCTTATATTTAATTTATTTTGTTATGTGGAAGTCATTTTCGATAGTTAATAATATATTCAATTCTTTCTTTTTTTTTGAGTGACCCCAAAGAAAATTAGACTAAAACTCACGTTCTACAAATAGCAACATCGTAATTGGATTAATTTCTAATTTCTAAGAGAGTTTCTGACTTTTCTCTGGGGTAGTAAGCATTTAGATAAATTTAGCCTCATTTATCCTCCTGGGTTATCTCTTTTGCTATCGAAAATTAATTGCTATCGAAATTAAATGTAATTATGAATTATGATATAATTATGAAAAATTGTCAAATGAAGAAATGAAGCTTCAAAACTAATGAAAGGAATTATGATCCAAAATTATCTGCAATTATCTCCAGAATATAACCCGAAATGCAACATTTATTTTCGTATATTCGTAATTTTAGATACTTAATTGAGAAATTTAATGACTTCAAACGCCACAAAGATTCAGATCTAATATTTCAAGTATATATAGACTGAAAACTAAGCTTAATTCTATTCTGAAAGACCGGAAAGCTATTCTATTCTTTGTCTTTGCATAGAAATTGTTAAAGTAGGTTTCATGATATAATATTTGATGAAAATGTAAATTAGTCCAGTCTCCTGGGAGATCACATCTGAATGGTGCTCGATTTTAGCTGTCAATTAAGTCGACATTTCATTGCAGTTTCCTGTTGCTCTGGCCACGAATTTTGCGAACCATGAGGAATGCAATCAGCTTAGAGTGGAATGTTCTCGCAATGCATGGCAACTATAATTATCCTGACAAGAGCGTACCATCTACAAATTGACAAAGATCTAAGTGAATCAAAAAAGAGCAATAATGTATAACTATCGCCTAAAACTCATACGTAGTCTAAATAAAGGAATTCCGTTATTCGGATGCTGAGCAATAGAAAATATATGTGAAATGCGATTTGAGGATAAATGCTAAACTGAAAATATATTTATAGCAAAAACATTCATTGACTATCAATCATATGTTTTTGTTTAGATTGAACAAATAGTAATGATATTTTTCTTACAAAAAATATTATAAATTTTTGATTAAGTTCTTAAAAATAAATATTTACTAACGAAGGCACTGCACAACTTAAATTACAGTTTTTTTTTAAAAAAAGTTTATATTTTACGATGACATATTATTATTATGATACATTTAGATTTTCGATAGACTGTAACACATATATGAACAACAAATGACAATGCATTGTAAGAATAGTTGAATCTTAAGTGCACGATTTCAAAATCGAATGAGAGAGAGACTCCCTCAAGGTGATTTCAATTATTTACTTCAATTAACAGTTAGTAAAGAATACTTTAACATTTTCTAATAAGTTACTTTTTATATAAATTTTATTTAAATGTATAAACAATATTGTATTTGCTAGATTATCAAAAGAAATAAAGTTTACTTAAATAGAGCTTCGAAAACAAATTGAAACACTAATTTATTATATATATGTATAAAGTTAAAAGAGAAAAAAGAGACGGAAAAGAGAAAATAGATTATTTCTCTAAAATGTACATCTGTTTTTCTATTGGTAATTCCGTTGTATATATTCTTTTAATTTGTTGTTTATACTTCCGAAAATGATTTCTCATGAATTTAATCCAGCATATCTTCATTCACGATAAAACTGTTTTTAGCATCTAAGAAGAAACTTCAGTATTCTAAAATACAATCAGAAAAAGAATGCAATTCTTCATTTTACAGGTGCACATGTAAGAATTTATAGCAGTACGTTTTAAATAATGTGCTTTTGAAAATACGCCAGCTCTAAGTTCTTAAAGCGCAACTTCACCATCTCTTTAATTTAAGGAAAATATATTGTTCCTTCCATGAATACTTAAGTAGCTTCTATCGCTCTTATGAATACGAATTCCCTAATTTGATGCACGTTAAACTAAAGAACAAGAGAACTTTATTCTGTGATGAATAAGCTTAAAGTTGAAAGGGAAAAGTGTGAATTAAACTTTTACCACAAAAAACAATTTAATGTTTATAACTAACACAGAATACACACACAACTAAGGATTCTTTAAATTAAATAAATTTAAACGAGGGTGTTTCCTGTTATTATTTTACCGTCAACAAATTATTTAAGTTGGGTGTAAGATAATTGAGATATTTCATGTACTTGTAAATATTGAATACAGTATGATCCCATTAGTAATCCCTAAAGCATTTCGACTTTCATAACTTAGCTAAATGGACGTTATTCTGTCATGTAAACCATTATTTTTCAAGCTGGAAGTAATGGTGTGGTATGAGAGAATGAGGTATACTAGGATATATTTTGGTTATATGTTATTTTTCTAATGTAGACAGCATGGTTTTCTCATGTCTAGACATATTTTTTTCTCGGATTTCTTCTTCCTTCTTTTTGAAAAGCTAAGAATATTTCGTTTTTGAGGAAGTAGCGCTTTGTTGTAATGCTTAAGTTAAGATCACGTGGAAAAGATAAGAAAAATAAAAGTGCATTATTTTTTAAAAAAGATCATAACATTTATTTAATTTGACATATTACAAGAGAATGGAATTTAAAACTGGCACTTTTAAGCATCTCTTATGCCGCTATTCCACTTTACTTATATGCGTGTATTTCTGCGAAATACATGCAAATAAGTAAATATACAAATGTACAACTGAAATTTAGCAAAATAAAGATTCCTTAGTGAAAATGATTTTCTAAAAGTGACATTACATCCACTAATTTTTTTACTGAAAGCGTTGTTATCATTTTGTAAAAAGTGTAACCTATATATACTTTGATTAATTTTCCCTAATTAGTCTTAAAAATACAATGAAAAATAATTCATCGATAAAATCACTCTAAAATTTGACGTTTAAAAATGAAAGTATCGTAGCTACTTAAATTTTTTACAATTCAAATTGAAATGATAGGCTGATATCTACATTTTTAATAAATAGTTATTAACCTGGTCTTCATTATAATAATTGTGTGTTCATTTTATTCTATCAAAAACGTTAAAGATCTTCGTATTTACAGAATCGCTGTTTAATTATTACTGAACAGATTTCCAAATTAAAAGAAAAAATTATTTCTTGCTTCAAAATGAATAAAAATAAGATATCCAAAATCAGTTTTCAATGGCTCTTACAACGATTTAATTATTATATACTATATTTCAATGAATAATATATTTTTGGGCTTTTTCTTTGGGCATAAAGTATATCAATAGATAGTAGTAAAATTAGTCAGCTCTTTGAAAGGTAGCTTAATATTTATTTTTCAAAAAAAGATTCAATGACTTTTTAAATAAACATTGTTAATTACAAGATGTGTTTATCCTTTTAGAATTGCTAATAAATGTGAATTCTAAGCGCATTAATAAAAAAATGTTTGCTTAATTAAATTTATTCATCATCGTCATTTTGGCTGCGAGGTCACACATAAATGGCCTCACAATGGCGTATTTACATAAGACTACAGCGGAGAAAACTGCAGGAAGGCAGTTCATTTCATATTAGAACATAATCAATATTTGAGCGAAATCTCTGTCGTTTTTTCATACTCCCTTCTTAACGTGCAAAATTTTTTAAATGGAAACCTAAAAATTACACGTTTTGGAAATGTCACAGGTTGGACTGAATGGCGAAAGTAGATGATTTGTCAAACGTATAGTATATTCTATTGTTTTTCTCACAATATATGAGAGTAATCAAAAGATATATAAATTAACTTTAAAGAAATAGAATTTTGGCTATTATAACTCTTTATGATTGTTTATTTAGAGCATGTTATTTAAAATGATATAATTGGACATTTTATTTTCATTCGTTGATAAAAACTAGAGTTCTTCCTTTAAAAACAATAATGTAACTATTTCAGTAGAAATAATTTCTATACAAATGGATATTTAGTTTCATATATTTTTTTTTTCAAAATGGTTTGGTATTGGCCAATTGTTCTCACGCTTTCTGCTGCCGTACCCATTGGTTGGATTATTAATATTTGGTGTACACCCAAGAGGTAAAATTTATCATTATTTATATACACAGGTTTGTCTTAAAGTATAGTGATTTTTTTTCTGAGCTGCTCATGAATCCCTTTAAAGGCCTCCGTGTACCTCAGAATTACGCGTAGCACGGTTTGAAAAACCCTGGAGTAGATCAAGAAAGTATCTAAAATAGATATACCTGCTTAGAAAAATTGGTTAAATATTACAGTTTATAATAGATGATTTCATGAGAAACTGTTTGTTTATTAATGTTGCTCTAAGAAGCAACACGAAGGCTATTCACGCGAAAACTTTCTTCCACTGATCTTTACAAACGTTTTAAATAGATTTCACGGTAGTTTCATGTTTGTTAATTTTTTGAAATATTAATTGTAAATGCTCAATAGAGATTAGGTTTATTATAGGAACTTTAATTGCCAAGTTATTGAATCTACATATGAACACTTTCTGCAATATCTTTATATTTGATGTGTTCTACTTCCAAGTTATTTTAAATCTTTAATTCATGTGCTATTTCTTTAAGACGCTTCTTCTTAAGTTTGCCTTTTCTTTTTAATTACTTCGTCTGTGATATGTTTATTGCCAATATCACTTAGCACAATAGGACATGATACTATTCAACAGAAATACCTCAATGTTATTCTTTTGGGAATAAGTTCTTTTTTTAACGCATACATTTATTTTCCTTCTCATAAAATATCTTATGAACGAAATATGTTGCATAAGTTTTCATCGTTGCGCATATTTCATTTTTTCAATAGTTGAAGCTTTCATATTAACATAGTGCTATTCTTTCTGCTGACAACTCATATAAGACTTTCACAATATGTTTGGTTATTCTATTCGTGATTTCAGAGGACTTTTCCAATAGTTTTATTTCGTATGGATCTTTCAGTTAATAATTCTACTTCCGGTAGAAGTTACAGAATTCTTTTTTTAAGTTCTGTGTTAAGTAATATTTTCCTCGGTACTGATTTTATTACGATTATTGTTTTGTAACTCATTTTTATTATATCATTTACAAGTTTAAGGGAAGTACAGTTTAGTTTTGTTTCTGATATGTTTTATTATTTGTTCGAGTAATTCATAGTTTTATTCATTTAATTTCATTGGAAAAAAAACTTTGATGCTTATAAATAAAACAAATGCATGATTCAAAATGTTCCTTTTTGAGTTATGTTTAAGTGACGCCCTAATTTTTGAAATAAATAATAGCTTATTAATTAATCTAAAAAATTGCAAAAAGCAAATAATTTAAATTTGAGTTATGAACTTTCATTCACTTTCTTTGAACTTATAAGTTGTATGAAACTTTCTGATATTTACTTATTTTTTTCTTCAGTATTTCAAGTTTATTATGTAGCATAATTCAAGAAAATAATAAAAATAATATCATTATATGAGGTACTGATTCCTCAACTTTGGATTTTTAGTTTTATAAAGAGCTTTTAAAGTTTTTAATGGAGAAATGGGTAATATATTTGTAATTACTTGACAAAAAACGACAGAGAATTTTACAGTTATGCTTTTATCAAAGCAATCGCAATCAAAATTCAAAGTATGACAGAGTTTTTATTTTCATTTTCTGGCAATGCGAGACTTGAATAAAAGAAAATGAAAGTTTCATCAATATGCTATGTGCTTTAAACGTTTTACTAGTGAGTGTAAAGAAAATTACTTAATTCCAAATATTTGTTTCACTAAAGTATTAAATGGAAAGCGAAATTTTTTCGTTATCGTTATAGCCCTGAATTATACTTTGAAGTCCTTTATACAAGTTCAGAAATTCAACAGTATCTTCAACTTTCTAAATCAATAAATGATAACATAACCTTTAATCCGAATTCTCAACTAATATTTAATATAGAAAAATTACCAGTACTTAGAAATAAATTTCTCATACTTAAAAGCTTTATTTTAAATTCAGTTGAATTCTTTATAGATTCAACACTTTTATTCTTTCTAAATGATTCCCTTTTCAACCATTATCATGTTAATTAGTTGTTTGAAAGGCGTATAAATCTGAACAGAATATTCAATAAGTTTTTCTTTGAAAAGTTTGTTAATGTCTTAAAATAATAAAAGCTAGAATCTTTCGCCCTCAGCGATTCGTCTTAAGTAGTAATTACTTTTGCATTGTATTTTAAGGAACCGAAATCCAATTATTCCTGTTCCAGTTATTCATGACAATGTTTTACCAAACTTTAGGTAATAATTTCAAACAATTGTATAAATTTAAACAAGTATTTCACAAATACAAGTTATTTTTCTCTCAGTGTTCGAATAATAAGTTTTAACATTTTCCACATCTTTCAAAAATTGACAAAGTAAACAGCAAAAAAAGTTGTACAAATTATATTTTCAAAAGTTATTAAGTACATTTGCTCAAGAATTGATTGCATGATATCTAGATAGGTAGTATCTGGCTCAGTATTTGAAATATGAAAAATATTTGAGTAATTCTACTTGAAAGAGCAAATTATTTGGTACCATAGTTGGAAATTTTGAACGAAGATCTTGTCAGAAGAAATCCAGTCTTTAATTTCATGAATTTTTGAAAATTGAAACAGATTTGAATCAAGTCACTTTTGACCCTGAAAATGAAAAGATGTAACAAAGCATTTTTTTCAAATATATAGTTGACCGTAATAAAAAATTAAATAGAACTATGAAGCACTTTTATTGTATGTATATAAAATTAAGTAACAACATAAGTTTTGATTTGAAAATTCAATTGAAAATATCTTTTTATTTAAGAAAATCCTAGGGTCCGAAGATAACAGATTAAAAAAAGGTGTATGTAAAGCATCCTGCAAAAAAAATCGTAATACTTAAAGATTTTTAAAGTTTTCACTTTCCTATATTTTTGAACTCACTTTCTCACCCAGAATTTAACAAAATTTTTTAATATGGTTAAAGGAAAATGAAAATAAATTAACATTCACTATAAATTCATTTAATATATTAGTCACTAGAAATAATATTTAAAAGGGAATTGAAATCAACGATAAGGATTTTTTTTTATCAATTGTCATATAATTATATATATATATATATATATATATATTCTCTTTCAAAACTCTACGCACTTAGGAAAAAGGAGATTTATTCTTGAATACAAGGGCTATTTAGATAATATTTTGCTGTTTATTCAGAAATTGTAAAGCATATATTTAAGAATTTGAAATTATATTTCTCCTACTATACTGTGTTGAAACTCAGAATTATCTTGAATTCTATTGTCCAATACAGATTTTATTTGAATATTACTTGGTCTTCAAATTATTTTTCATACAGAATATATAAGGCTTGGTAAGGAACGAAAATATTGAACTACTGTAAAAGATAAAGTACTTTTTGAGGGTACAATTTTAGAAAGAGGGAAAGACAGGAATAGAATGGAAAAGTTAATATGATACTTTACAAAAGGTTTGAATTTCGAATCTGTATTTGCTCAGGGTAAAGAATGTCTTGCAGAAGAAAAAATACCGCAAGGTATGGTTCTTAGTAAGCAATTCTCTTAAGTTTGACATAGATATTTGAAAATTTCCCGCACAGTTTAATAATAGTATGAAAGTAAACATTTTTGTGACAGAAGTTACAGAAACTAAGATATCATCATTTTGATTTTATGTTATTGCTTTTATGGCTTTTACACGTGAATTTTACTTATTATTCATTTTCCCCAGCACGTAAAATATTTCTTGACATATATTATTATTATTTTGAAAAAAATTTGTATTAAATAAAATTAAAAAGATTAGATTACTTCACTATTTTTTAAAATTTCTATTCTTGTTTCATGTATGTTTTATGATTACACGTTATTATGTATTCCTTATAAAAAAAATTTTGGAAATTTGAATGTAAAAATTATTACTTGGGGGAAATTGCAAATAAATACAATAGTTCTAATTGTATTTCATTCAAATGCATTTACTATTGGAAATCAATTTCTTCGCACTGAAAATAATAATTAGAAAAGCAAATAAAAATAACAAGATCCTTGTTTATTAGTATGCTTATTAGAAGTAGAAAATGAGATGCTTATTATTAGTATGAAGTAAAACTACCGTAAGGCTTTAAATAAGTGTAATAATTCTTTTTTCCCCCTTTCTTTTAGGGACATCAAACCAGAAAACATTCTAATCGACGACGCTGGTAAGTTAAAAATTAGCTATTTAGAAAACATTTTAAAGAAATAGTGAAGAGTGAAAGCAGGAAAAAAAAATAAATGTTACTAATTGTGTACTTTGTATAGTATTTGAAACCATATAAAATTTCAAATTATAACTCTGTATACTTAAAATATCAATTTAATGTTTTCATTTGAAAACCTGATGTTGTCTAGTTTAATCGCTGTCGCATGACAAAATTTTAGGTAGTAATTTTGCAATTATTTCATCTCATTTGTAGATGTTAAGTTTAAACACTTGAATTCCTTATAGGTTTTGAATTCTTAATTTATAGATATATGCTTGTGATTACATATTTGCTTTTTTTGAAGGAGAGAAGGAAATTATTAATTGGAAGTTGTTGCTAAATAATATATATTTCAAAAGTGTGTACTTATGTTTATGGTTAGTGCTAAGTAATTCCTAGAATACTTAAATATTTTCTCATAGTAGAAGATTCTGTATAGTTAAAATAAGCAAAAATAAAATTAAATAAAAATAAAAATGAAGAATGATTTGAAAAATTATCCATAGTGTTCGTCTAACTTCTTAAATCCTCGAAAATTCTCTGTAACTGCCAATGATCTTTCAAATTGGAAAAAAAAAGTCTTAAATCAACTTAAGATTAATTTGGCATATGAAACATCAAATTACTTTTTTAATTAAAAATATATTTCCTCGCCACTGCTTAAAATTTTTGCCTTTTACATATTTAAATTTAAAACGTCGAAGAGATTCTTAATAAGTTTTTGTGGTAACGGTTATGAAAGATATTCAAGTAACATCGTAAAATCTTTATCATTCTTTAAATTTTTTTGTGAATAAACTTTTAAGTCAGAGTTAAATTTTATGTTTTTATTTTAGTACCATTTCCTTATAGAAACTGTTACACGTTTTTTTCTAAATTGACATATAAAAGGTTTACCGTACTAACGAACTCATGCGAGGGAATTTAAAAAGATTTCCGAATAATAACAAGTTACATCATTCTCTTTTTAGTAATCGTTTCCGTGGGGTATGAAGTGGACGCATGGAATTCTAGAAAGACATTTCTATTTCTCTTTTGATTCGTATTTGAAACAGTTTCAGAAACAACTTTACATCAAATTCATTATTTACCGCTGTGTCCCCATTATCATCTTAAAGATTTAATAATATTTAAAAAGTATAATAATGACGTTTTTTATTTGTCAGATATATGTTAACTTATCACTGAAATTTTATACATTGTGAATGTCTTTTGTTAAGAATCAAATGAAATTATTCATATGTATTGAATTCTCAAATATATTAGTGCAATATTTATAAAAGAATATCCCAAATCCGCAAATATTTCTACTATGTAAATGGTAACCGTAAATTTATGAAACATATATTATTTACTACTCCAAAAATATTTTCTTTCATCCCAGCTTTTTAATTACCATGCAAAATTAGTCCGAATCTTTTTTTTAAGAAAAATCTTTAAATTGTAAATAACTCGGAAACACACACACTTCAGAGACAGTCCTACCGGGTGTGCAGAGTATACGTGCATGAACGCAGCAGAACGTAGTGGGTGGGTGTGGCCACTTTCATCAAATCGTAGACTCGGCTTAGGCTCACCTTTTCACGGAATATTGCTTTAAAGAAAAAAGCAAGTAGGTAGTACATTAGTCCAAAATTTTTGTACGGTTGTAGTGTTCAATACTTGCTTCCACAATCTTCGATATTGGTGAAAGCAATAGAGACTTGACCATTAAGCAAGATAAGCACATTCGCAAAAAGCAAAGAAAAGAGGGCACCAAAACTCTACATGTAACCGAATAGTACAATACTTCAAAAGGTCATACTTAAAGATATAAATGCTGCGTCGGACAACCACTCCTTTAAGCATTCATGAGAGATAAACTTAAGCAAAGAAGCTCAATAAAAGTACCAAGAAACACATTCGTGTTTTATAACATGCTTAGGGGCGAATGAAAAGGGGGTGGTAGAATGACTCTGAAGAAATTATCCCTTTTCGATGAAAGAGGACGGGGAAGGGGACTTATTTTAATTTTACAACCATAATATTTAACTGGCTTCCAACATCCGTAGAAATCAGAGCATTTGTAAAAAACTATATATATATATGTGTGTGTGTGTGTGTGTACTATTTTATTTTATTTTAGTTAGGATCTTGTAAAACTTCAAGTGATCCATAACTGTGAAAAGGTTGAGAACCATTGACATAGATATTTAAGCTAAATGTTTAATAAAGCCAGTTTTCTATCAATACCAATATTTTGTATTTTCAAAAAGCAACAAAGATTTCATTGTCTCCTTATTTTTTCGGTCATTTGGAACTAAACGAACCCCTCCCCCTCTCTCTTCTCTCACTTTGACAAAATTCTCTCCGCTAGATCAAAAACGAAGAAACTATCTTCCTATATGGCCTCAATGATATTTTGTAAGATGAAATTTTGACCCATCATTTTTAACCGTAATACCTTCACCTCCAATTTTATTAAAGTTATTTAAGAGGTAATCAAAATTAATTGCTAGCTACGAATTACACTTATAACCGTCATTGGATTAACTTTAATAATCTTTTCGATGGTTAACATTCAAGCTTTTTAAAATCATAACCATAACTTATGTATTGATTCATAAGATGGTTCTAGCATAATCTAAAGCAGAATTTTTGGAAGGGCTTTGACGAAACTTGCAATGGTTCAAGTGGATTCCGAAAGTTTCCTTCTCGAAATTCACCTTTTCGCAAAAGTTTTCAATATCCTCCTTTTAATAGTAAATAGCTAGTATAGTTTCCATATGATATGAAGGAATAAACGTTTGTTAAACTTTGTATGTGCGAGAACATGAGGTGACGTCTTTTATAGAAATTTAAGTCTACTATCAACCCTCGCTTATCTTCGGAATTTTATTGATGAATTAAACTTGTCACTGATTCGTTTAATGCATAGAGTCAAAAAAAATTTCTTCTAGTAAAAACATTTTCTTTAATTTTGTTCGACATCAAGAAAGTAAGTTTTTAATTTTAAATACAGTAGAGTTTAAAAAACGAGGAAAGGAATTAAATGATGAGGAAGGCACCTGAATTTAAATGGCGCGATGGCGACTTCACCTCTAGAACCGGCCTGACACACAGACATACACATAATATTATATTAGGGTTTTCAATACTATATACCCATGTGGTCTTAATATTTTGATTTTTAATAAGAATGTGAGTCAAGGTTTTAATCAAAATGACAATAAAAAGAATATTTTTACAGGCATTATGGTTGTAATATGCTCAGGCATTATGGTTGTAATATGCTCAATGTTTCTAATAAAATTAATAATAATAGAAAATATTGAGGAAGAAATAGCAAAAGTAAATGTTCAGACATGGACGAAAATTTAAGAAAAAGTTATACTTAAAATAATAGATTTGAAAAGGATTTCAATATTAAAAGAATAAAATTCTTTTCTTTTGGTCTGAAGAAAAGAGAAACTTAAATTTTAAGGGATTTTGTTAATAATATAAATAAAATAGATAGTACTTGCTTACGTATTGTTAAGGATATTTGTAAGCATTTAATTCATAAATATAAAATTGA
Organism: Nephila pilipes; assembly: GCA_019974015.1. NCBI lineage: Eukaryota > Metazoa > Arthropoda > Arachnida > Araneae > Nephilidae > Nephila > Nephila pilipes. The sequence continues at coordinate 97,915 of BMAW01024589.1, forward strand.
TGCTTATAATAAGGATAGTAAGAAAAGAATATTATAGTATAAGATTCATGAAATCATTTGATAATATAATCTTTAACAATATTCTTAAAAAGCATAAGAACTTAATTCCTATCAATAATATTAATATTAAAAAAGTTTTTAAATTTAATAAAAATATGGAACATTTGATGTACAACTATAATAATTGATAAGACTTATAGAGTATTAATGTTTGTAATTGTAAGGATTATAAAAATATATAAAGGAAAAATACCAACATGCGTGATTCCAGATAATCTAAATATTGTTAAAAATAAATATCTTAGATAAATTATGAATAAAGTTAGGGCTTCACAGAATTATTATTTCTAACAACAATAATTACATTTAAAAAATTTATGAAGACATTGTTAATTTATTAACTAATTTGGCTATTAAGAATAATTAATTATTCAAGATTTGAAAGAATATATATTTTATATTAATGAAGAGATGAAATATTTGAATTTTAAGACTAACGAGAGAACTAAGATCAGATATCTGAAAGTTCTATAAAATATTCCTGAATCATTTTCTTATTTATTATATTGATAAAGTTCCAGGAAAAATTACTTCATTAAATAAAGAAAAAAAATTATTCTACCATGACTAATAAGTCTTAGCATTATAATTATTTAGCATCTTATTATTAATAATACTTTTATTGAATTTTCTAATAGGGATACAGAAATCACCAATAAAATTAAAGCTTTATTTCAGAGAAAATGTATTATATTATGAATATTGCGCAAAATTTTCTCATATCTTGTTATTATCAATATCAATTATATAAAAGATAAAAAGATTTACTACATTTATAGTCAAGATTTTGAAGATTTATTTAATTACCTAGATATTGAGAATTTAATTAAAGTTATCCTTGTTAATTTTAAAGAGTTAAAATTAATAATTTTATTTCTTATGAGAAATTTAAATTTCTTATTAATATTGTTTAAAAAGAACACCATATGTTTTATAATGATAAAAATGTAAACAAATTAAATGGATATCACAGGGTTTACCAAATAGTAATAGTCTTATCAAAATTACGTATACATTTTTATGAACAAAATTTTATAGTCATAAAAATAAATTCACACTTTGCTTAGCTATACAGATAACCCTATAATTTTTTAAGACAAAATTAGCCCAGAATTTAAACCAGATTTATCATTTTATCCTTCTTGTTTAAATCTGATTAAAACTAATATAAATACTTATTAAAAAAATTTTTAAACATTAACTTAAAAATTGTAGGTAATAGGATTATTAATAATATCTTAGCCAAAGAGAGATAATTATTTTTTCCCAATTAATGAAGTCCCTTTCTTTGATAGAAATTTAAACTTAAACATTTATAGGAACATATTATATAATTTTATTCTTTAGTATATTAAATAAGTTAATATGCATCTAAATTTTCAAAAAAAATAATATTTATAAATTCTTTCATACATGGTTAAAACTGATTACTAAAATATTTTTTTTAAAAACAAATTTAAAATATTAAAACTAAGAAATAGATCCTTTTTAAAATTATAAATTAGAATAATTATCTTCTTTTATGTTTATTAAATTTTTAACATTTTCATAACTTTTATTAAAAATGTTTTTCGAATTTTTCAAATTTTTAGATGTACTTTTCTTAATTCTAATTTATATATATATATATATATATATATATATATATATATATATATATAT